>JAVLVB010000132.1:1233863-1291222 GCA_032876305.1 Orestias chungarensis | reverse complement strand
TCCCTCCATGTTATTATCTGCAAAAATACACTTTTTTTTTTTTTTTTTTTTTTTTTTTTAGGTTATCATCGTTCCTATATGATGTTGGGGTATGGAGACAGTTATAAGAAATATGAAAAATTATATTAAAAAAAAATCTAACTGCAGCTTTTTTGCAGTAGCATAAAATTCCTTTATTTTCAAAACCCTGTGGTGTAGTTGAAGATGACAAAATGTCACAACATCCATGTCAAAGATTCTACCCACTGTAGGATACCATTTAACAGAGGCTGCTGTGAAACCGGTTAAGACGTTTACGGGACATGCTTTTGTTCACATAGCAGATGAAATCCTCACTTGAAAATCACATAGGTATTCTTTGATACTAAAATTAGTTCTATGTTGTGAAACAGAATAAATGTATAAAAAGGGGAAATACTTTTTGAGAGTTCTGCATGTTAGCTATTGAGGAGAGGCTTGGCTTTGGTGTTGTATTTCAGGGGTTTTGCTGTGATGAAAGACTCTGACACAGTGACTGTAAAAGATTTGATACCTTTTAGCTATGATTTATTATCTACCATCTAGTGTAACTGTACGTACATTTGAAAGGTACATATTGTTCACAGCTGGCTATAGATTTTTCTACAGTTTAATGGATGGCTTTGTTTAGGACTGAGAAAGTGAACAATTTGGCTCCCAGTAGCGAACTGTTTAACCATCCCAAATCTATATTTCATTAAAATGATGACACGTCGCACCCCTCGCTCCTCTCCTAACTCCTGTTCTATTGATCTTTATGAGCTTGGTTCTGGCTGAGAGCAATAAATCCTCTCAGGATTGGTCTTTTTCAAAACGTCACCTTTCATTATATATGTAATGAAGCACCGGTGTTATTGTGACAAGCAGAAGCTCATTGTGCCATGAATCTTCGTAACCAAAAATCTGTTATAGAGCAATTCTTTCAATATAATTGCAATGCACAGCTTGTGGGAAGTAAATACAGGTTTAGCAAGCCTCTCCTCTGACATAATGCATCTGCTAAAGCAGAAGAACAGGAGCAAAAGTATTCATCTCACTTAACAGTTCTTGGTTTTTTATTTTTTTGTTTTTGACAGTAGCAAAGATTTGTTCACATTTTCTTAAAATATCCCCTCTTACTCACTCTTTCTTTTACCAGAATGAACAAATGCAGATTAATTTTGTACCCAATGAGCTCGCGCCGTTTGATCATTTATTAAAATATTACCTTTATTAATGGTAAATGGCTTGTACTTGTATAGCGATTTCTAGGTCTCACAACCCCCAAAGCGCTTTACACTACGTTCATTCACCCATTCAGCCAGACACAATCACACACCGGTGAAGGAAGCCACTGTATTTCTGTGTCTCATTATTTGCCTCTTTCACAAACAAACCAAAGTAATATGTCTGAGCAGTTGGTATAGGGGGAATGTTTTAATAATGAAAACCCTTTGGGTTCCCATCTGTCTGCCTCTGGAGGGTAAACACATGTGACATTTGGTGATAACCTTATCCCTTCTATTAGACTGATTATTTACTGACAGAGATGGATAAGCACAGGTTTTCTCATTTCATCATGTACAGCGGCTCTGGTTAACAAGATGTCCTTGTTACTGTAGGTCAGAGTCTACTAACATCTACTTGTTCCCCTGGGACTGCCACATAGAAGTGGAACCTCTAATGGATACATTTAATAATGGGTACATTATTAATTTTCCATAAATATGTCATTCAGTACTTTTCCAAAGTTTGATTGTCCCAATCACATCAGGACTTTTAACCCCCCATTTTTTGTCGCTTTACTAATTCCCCTTATTATTTTTGTTTGTAGTTTTTTTAGTTTTAGTCACATTAGTAAAAGTGAACACTTATTTGCACCTGGTTTGTAATAGCTGTTTCTGCTCTTAGGCTTGCTTCACCCATCCATGTACGTACAACTGTTTGTTACAAAATAGTTTAGATAAAAGTGTATCTACGTAATAAGCCCAGTCCTTAATATGGTTGAGAACCAGTGTTTCAAAGGACTTCATGACCGCAGAGGTCAGGGCAACAGGTCTGTAGTCATTTAGTCCTATGGTAGTTGTCTTTTAGGAATGGGTATTATTGTGGAGCTTTTAAAACAGGATGGAACAACACACAGCTCCACTGATCTGTGATCTGTAAATCTGTTGAAAATCTTAGTAAAGACAGGTGCAAGCTGGTCTGCACAGGTCCTAACGAAGGAGGGAGAGATTCCATCAGGACCTGGGGCCTTCTTGACTTTCTGTTTTTTAAAAAGTCTCAGCACGTCTTCCTCGCAGATCTTCAGGGCAGGCTGGATGGGTGGCTGATAGTCAGATGGGTGTGAAGAAGTGTTGGATGGGTTCTCGTTGCTGGGCTGTTCAAACCTGCAGTAGAATCTGTTAAGGTCGTCGGCCAGTTGACGATCTCCCATTTTCTGTGTAGGTGGCCTTTTGTAGCTGGTGATGTTCTGCATACACCTCCAGGCAGTTGATGGCTCGTTACTGGACATCATGCTGCTTAACTTGTTGGCGTAGTTCTTTTCTTTGCAGCTTTGATCGCTTTAGTTAGGGTGTTCCTTGCCTGGTTGTACAGCGCCCGATCCCCACTTCTATATGCTACCTCCTTAGACCGGCGCAGCTGTTTCAATTTGGCATTAAACCAGGGCTTGTCATTGTTGAATTTAGAGTCCTGGTGGGAACACAAATGTCTTCACAAAAGCTGATATAAGATGTCACAGTGTCCATGTATTCATCCATGCTGCTTGTGGCATCATCAAGAACACACCAGTCTGTTAAAAGCATGCAGTCCTGAAGCCTTTCTTCAGCCTCATTAGGCATTTGGCACCATTGACCTTCTCTCTGTAGGTCGGGAGAAGATGAACTAAACAGGGGTCAGATAGCCCAGAAAGTGCTGCACGGGGGACAGAGCGATAAGCACTTTTAATTACAGTGTAACAGTGATCTAAAATGTTGCTCTCCTTGGTGGGGCAGGTAACATGCTGTATTTAGGTAGTTCGTTGTTAAGTTTTGCTCTGTTAAAGTCCCCTAAGATGATAAAAACAGAGTTTGTGTGTTGGTTCTCCACGCTGAGGATCTGATCAGCGAGTGCGCTCAGTGCCTCATGAGTGCACGCTTGAGGTGGAATGTAAACACCAACAATGATGAAAACTCCTGCGGACAATAAAACGGTCTACAGTTCAAGAAAAGCGATTCCAGATTAGGGCTGCATGTTCTCATTAACACTGTCACATCTGTAGACCAGCCTTGGTTGATATACAAGCAAATTCCGCCACCTTTTTTCTTGCCGGAAAGCTCCGTGTCGCGCTCCGCTCCGTGGAGATGAAAGCCGTGCAGGTGGAGCGCGCTGTCCGGGACGGAATCTGTGAGCCAGGTCTCAGTGAAGCACAGTACAGCAGAGAGAGAAAAGTCCTTGTTGGTCCGGTTTAGCAGTGAAAGTTCGTCCATTTTATTTCCTAAAGAGCAAAGGTTTGTCATATGGATGCTGGGTAGCGGTGTACGAAGTCTGCGCTGTCGCAGTTTGACGAGCGCTCCAACACGCTTCCAACGTCTGCGCGTCCGCCTGCGTCCGCTCAGCAGCGCAGCCGACCAAAATGTCCAAAAGACTGTCCGAAAATGAAAAACCAGGAAATATACCTGGTGCCATGAGCTACCTAATGTTCCGCAGATCTTCTGCACTGTATTTGAGTGTGTTTGGGTCACACATGCCATGACAAACAAACAAAGACAAACAAAGCACTACGGAGCTCCTAACCAGTGTCGCCATCTGCGGCGCCATCTTGGATTAGATAAACCTAATTGATCTGAACAGACAATAAAAAAACACCAACATAGTTGAATTCCTTTACTTAAGGCAGACACTGAGCGAGCAGACCAGCTAATAATATACTGATTAGCTGATTTGCTAATTTAATTATTAAATTCACTAGAAAGATTCTACCATGATAAACATCTTACCTGTGGATGCAGCGAACTCCAATTTATAGATATTTAAAGCATTATTGTATGTAACAAGAGTTTATTAATAAATCAAATCAAATCAAAAATATTTTATTCATGCCAAATTGATGTAAAATTATGTTTCTAGAGATGCGATTTGTCTATATGCTAAACATTTTATTCAGGCACAAAACAACTACAATCTTTTTGGCAATGATTAGTGTCGTGCCCAAGGACATATTGACACATGGAGGAACTATGTATTCACATACTGACCTTCTGATTGCCAAACAGCTGAGCCAACACAACTCCCCCAGATTCACTCTCAGGTACACTTTGTGATGGCCAAGGTTACCATAACTGATTTTCTTCTTCTTCTTCTTCTTCTTCTGCGGGCTCTTCAAGCCTTGTGAATGAAAAATATCCGTCTGATGTCAGTTCATAGACTGAAGGCCCCGGGAGAAAATGTCGCAATGCCTGTTGCCTCCACCTGAATCCTGGCTTTGATTACAGAGAAGAGCAGGTGTGAATTAAGCGACAGCAACTGGACGACTTCCTGTGCATAAATGCATTTTGATTCTGGGCAAATATTGCCCTCCTTTGGCCCTCATTATGCAAATTATGGATTGTATTGTAGGGGAAGGTTAGGGATGGAGGTTGATAGAGATCTGTTTGCAGGAAGATTTTGTGCAGCCGTGAAGTCATATGCTGTTGATTAATGGACTAATGGACAGGCAGCAGGGTAGGGTGAAGTAATTTCATACCAATCACTATTCATTACTTAATGAGAGATGATGACTTGAGGCTCTCTGCTCCTCAAACAGCAGCAAAAGGCAAAGTTGATGAATCGTAATAAAATAATCTTATCATTATTTGCCACTTTAAGTTCACTGGGTCCTAAGGAGCATCATTAAGAGCCACAGAAAATGAGGGTGGTGGGGCATTTTACTGCGATGTACAATCAATTATCACAAAATAACCGTAGTTTTGTTTACAGCTCAGTCTATCTTAAAAGTTGTAGACCTTACCTGTTAAACCAAAGCTTCATTAAATTAAACACACCCTACATTTCAGTCATGGACTACTTTTCATCAACTTTGTTGGTAAATGAACCAAAAAGAGTGGTTTAATGATTTTACTTCATTAAATTTTTAAGAATTTTATTTTAATGACTTGTTAATTTAATGGCTTGTGCAGTGGATAATGAAATGATTGTAACCTTACAAAAATAATACAAGGCTCGCTTTATGTATGGTTACACAAAAAGCAATAACCTTTGTTTTATGGATGAGTGGTAAGAATGAAAAATTTCCAGATAAAACCCTAAAAGAAATGCTGTTTGTTGTTTTCATGCAAGGGGAATGTATTTCCTCATTCTTAGCATAAGGACGATATACTGGAATTTGTATCGCAATGCATTACATTGCCATTGCTTGTCAGCCTTCGCACACACTGAAGTTTTCAAACTTTGTTATTTATGTATTGATAGACCAGGATGTGTTTACTGGTGCATAGCTATGCTCAAACTGTTTCACATTAACCCATTTAATTCCAAATTTTCCCAGACACAAAATTATCCATATCACGTGTCAGTAGAGGCCCTTTGAAACATTAAATCGTAATTTTTTTACATTTTCATAAAAAACGTGTTTGAAAAAGTGTGCTTTATGTTCAGTCCCAATTGTGACCGGTGGGATTAAATGGGTTAAATTAAGACCATGGATTCTTCTAAGATATTGCTTTATAGAAAATAGAGGATTTATATCATTTGTGCTAAGAAATGAAGTCCAATTCTTAAAAAAACGCTCCAATCTACATTCCCGTCTGCACCAAATGTTACACTTGACGCATGCAACCAGAGAAGTCCTACTTTCTGCCAACTACTTATTCCAAAATCTTTCCTTAGATCACTGATTTGAGTCAAATGTCAAGTGCCAGAACTCTTAATGTCATACTGATATGGGACACTGTGTACTGACTGCTGGGAAAGCCGAAATATATATTCTACTATGCAATTTACGCTAGTAAAAAAGTCCTGGTTATCTGATTGTTTAGAATCTGTAGTACTGTGTAATAGAGATGTGATTTTTGACTCCAGAGAACACGTTTTAGTCTTTCTAGTTGCTAGTTTGTGGTGTGCTTTTTACATCATTTACATTTCAATCTTTGGACTGCGCCAGGTTATGTCACATTTTGATGTGGCCACTGTTCCAATTGAAACCCATTCAATGAAGATCTCATTCCCTTGTGTTTGAGTTAATCTGACGAAATCTTGAGGTTTGAACGACTGTCATTGAGCATCTGAGAGCAGCCTTGTAATTACTTCAGAAATATCTGGAGAAGAAAATCTACATGTTGACATTCGTGCATTTTATTCCACTGTAGTGTTGGGAGAGACATGCATGTTTTTAAAAGCACAGTTGGCACTACTTTGTGTTAGTCTATTATCTGAAATGATGTAAGGTTAATCACAGCTTGTTATTACAATGTGACAAACTGTTTCAGATCAAGATATGTGACTAATTTTGAAGGTTATTTGAAACACTATCTCACCTTAAATATTAATGCAAAATTATTAAATTGGTTCTTGAAGTGTAAAGATGTGCTTGGCGTCTGATTTTAAAGGAGTTTAATATATGTAATATATTAATTTTTTTGTCAGAAAAATCGAAATTATGTTGAGCAGGATTGATTTGTAAACACAAGAACAGGGGTAAATTCCCATGTATGAATAATTATTTTTTTTTTTTTACTTGTTAAGCCTGACATGCATTAAAACAACGTGTTTTAACACTGTTTAAACAATTCTGTGTTTAAATATATATAACTTGTTATTTTTAGATCTGAAGCAGTTTTTCTTTGTGCTGTTTGTAGGTGTAATTATTGTAGGGAATTTTCCAGAATAAGGTGTTAAAGTCCAACGATGCGATCCATATGTCAGGAGATTCTCCTCGTGTAAACATCTAATTAAACATGCTCTGTCATTTTCCTCAGTGTTGATCCATCAACACTGAACAGGTGCTGTTTGAATACTGAGATATGTGTATTTTTGAGCAAGCCTGAATCAAACCTCTTCTTGATAAAGACTGGATAAAGAAAGAAAAGATTGCTACGTTTTTTTTCCTCCTGTTTTTAAGTGGAGTCCTAAGGTTTAAATGTCAAAAGTAACTTTTATGAAGCATGTTTTTATGTCTGCATTTGTAATGAACAGATTAGGATTTACCATATGCTAACCCTGCCAGAGTAACATTAAATAGCACTTTTTTTTTAGCCCATTCGTTATTTTCTTGTAGGTTTTAAGTAGTACCTCAATTTCAGATCGTATATATGTATATATATATACAAGGGTTGGACAATGGAACAGAAACACCTGGTTTAGGGCCACAATAATTTATTATTATGGGGTAGGGCCTCCTTTTGCAGCCAGTACAGCATCAATTTGTCTTGGGAATGACATATACAAGTCCTTCACAGTGGTCAGAGAGATTTTAAGCCAGCCTTTTTGAAGGATAGTGGCCAGGTCACGGCGTGATGCTGGTGGGTATTACTGACCCCAAAGTGGGTCAGTAATATTTAGATCTTTCACCAGTCTTGCTGTGTGTGTTTGTGCATTGTCAAACTGATACACGGCACCGCCTTCAGGATACAATGTTTGAACCATTGGATGCACATGATCCTACTGAATGGTTTGGTAGCCATTGGCAGTGACGCGCCCATCTAGCACAAGTATTAGGCCATGGGAATGCCATGATATGGCAGCCCAAACCATCACTGATCCACCCCCATGCTTCGCTCTGGGCATGCAACAGTCTGGGTGGTACACTTCTTTGGCACTTCTAATACATGTTTCATATTGTCCACAGCTCAAGATTTGTGCTCTTTTCACCATTAAAACCAATTTTTGGCCCAAGCATGAGTGAACAAAGGTTTGGCCATAGCAGACCGGCCGTGCATATTGGATACAATCTGGGTTAGCACCCGAACATCCCTTTCAGACAACTCACTGTTGCATCCACAGTTAATCCTGTTGGATGTGGTTCATCTTTCTTTATGCTGACATTACCCCGGAAACCATGGCTCTTGATACATCACAAAGTCTTGCTGTCTTGGTCACAGATGCAGCAGCAAGACTACCACCAAAAATGTGTCCCTATAATGTTGTGTGCATTGAAATACTTTGTGAAAAACTGTGCTCGTACCCTGCTAATTGGACTTTAACACTCTACTCTTACTGGTGCAATGTGCATTAATGAAGATTGGCCACCAGGCTGGTCCAATTTACCCATGAAACCTCCCACACTAATATGACAGGTGTTTCAGTTTCATCTTCCAACATTTATGTGCATTTTAAATACAACATAAAAAGAAAGATTGAGGTATACTAAATGTCTTTTGCTTTGTTTATTTACTTTTTAAAGTTCCTATGGTCTAATTTATTGGAAGTCTGTAGTCATGTTTATGACTGCTCTGCAAGCATGTCACATAAGTAACTTAAGGTGATACAAAAATATTATAGGTCTACGTTTGGTTAATCGATGTTTGGAGATATACTCTATTATTTCAGTATCCTCTGCTTCTAATTTTGTTTTCTGTCTTTTAAAACCCCTAGTCGGTCATGCCAGATGGTTGCTTGTACTGAACCTGGTTCAGATGGAGGTTTCTTCCTGTTAAAGGGGATTTTTTCCTCTCCACTGTCGCTACATGCATGCTCAGTTTGAGGGATTGCTGTAAAGTCAACGACAACACAAGCCATTGTTTCTGTCTGCTGATTCCAGAGGAGTGAATGCTGCAAGTCAATGACTCGATGCAATCTGCTAGGGTTCCTTAGATTGGAAACTTTTTAAAATTGATTTTTTATGATGTATCTTTGATTTTAATAGATTTTCTGTGAAGTGCCTTGAGATGACACCTGTTGTAAATTGGGGCTATATAGATAAACTGATTCTTGATATTTTGGCTCAAATACATGTTGGCTCAAACATCAGTGAGCAGGATGAAGAATATACTGAAACAGCATGTTTTCCAAAAAGCAGATGTTTGTGAAATCCTTCAAAATGTTACCGCTTTGGAAAGTGGACTGATTTTACATTAAAATGTGGACCTTTTCTGGTCTTATCAACAACTCAACACTTTACACTGCAGTCAAATTCATCTTATAACAGCTAAGATGAATAAAATCCTCAATAGTCAGCTTGTGAATATCATATTTATACTTGTGGAAAATAAAGTTGTTTTGGTCAAATTATATGTAAAATTTGTTTTGTTTTTTGCCTGCATTTGTGATGGCTTTCAACACTTTGCTTTGTGCTGCTGTTTTAAATTGTTTATGAGTAAACCTGTTTTGGCTTGGCAAGAAACTGCTTACAGGATAGTTCTTGTCTCCAAACCTTTGCAGAATTTGAACCTACTCAAACTGCTGGAAAGTAAAAAATGTATCTTGATTGATTTCCGTCCCTTTCCAGATTGTTTTACTGAACGTTGACCATGAACACTTCTCTCGGCCTTTGTTAATGAAACCTTTTTTTTATTAAAACTATCTCCAGACTGTTCTTAGTTAGGCTTCCCTCTCCAACTATGCACGTAGCGCACCTAACACCGTTTCCTATTTTATCATCCTTAACATGTTCTCCTTTTCTCTGACTGCACGTTATCTTACGTAAATATGTAGAATCAATCTGCGAGTGGTCTTAGCTAGCCAGTGCACCCATTCCTTTTTAGAATGCATGATGCATGTTAATACAAAATGTACAAAAAAAAAATTTCAGGCTAATTCAACAAGCCGCTTAGCTCTGCAAGTTACCGCAGCGGTACAATGACACCTGGGCTGTTTAGGACAATGTAGCAGTATGTTACCATAATTTATTTCCTCTTTTTGCATTCATGAGAGATGTCTACTCTCCTCTCCATGCTGGAATCCCTGCTGGATGTCTGCATAGAAGCAAACTGAGGCCTCATGTTTAAAAAAAATCATCTGCATTTGACCCAATATTTCGGTAGGATTGCTCAGTAAGGCATTTCCCATTGACACGGAAGATAACTGTTCTCTAGACCAACCTCATGTGGGAGGATGAGATGGGGTTTTAACTCAGTCTTAAGCAAGATGCTACACCATTTTTAGTTCTTACCCTTACACATCTGCTATCAATTAAATGGCTCAGCAGCTTTAAAATTTAGCTCAGAATCATACGAAGCTTTATTAATGGACTTCTTCCTCACAGTCTGAACAGAGAAAACTACGCCTTTGCTTAATGAGATGGGTGAATAGCCAACTCCTCAATTCGATTCTAAAATTTAATCAACTTGCCAATTAACTGTACCATCTTGGGAGACTACATGTTTAGAATTGATGGGTCCCAGTTGCTCCTCTTCCTCGGTAATGGGACTCCAAGGTGGGTGAACTCTTCAGAGAATGACCTTCAGCTACTAATCTGCTAATTAACTTTGAATTAGACTTTGATGATTAGATATTTACCTGCACATGCTAAACTAAATATTTGCAGATTAATGTTGAAAGCATAAATAAAGATGAGCAAGTCTGTGTGCTGTCTTCTATTGTTACAACACAAAGGTATTTGTCCTAAGGAGTGACATGAAACCTTGGGAGCACTTCTGCTTATCTGACTCAGTACTCCTAAGTTGTTTATGTAAGAAAATTCTCTAGAGAAACAAAATAAAAGAAATGAAAAAAATGTTGTTATTAATGTTTTTAGGGGTTAAAAGTATAGGGCTACCTTCAGATTTGCAAAATCTGTGTATATTATATTAATATTCTATATTAAAGAGCTCATTCTAAAGAATAGCTTTATTTGCTGTTATTGTCAACTTGATATTTGCAAGCCTTGTCATTATATCTCTGTGTTAACATTTACTACAAACACGCTCAGTTTAAGGGATTGCTGTGAAATCACCAATATAATACAAGCTATCGTCTGGTGTCTCTGCATGTCCCAGAGGAGTAAATGCAGCACATGACTTAATGCAATCAACTGTGTTTTCAGTAGTTTGAAAACCCAATAGTTTGTGTTCTTAAATCCCTTAAGACTACATGTGTTGACAAATGGCTCTATATAAATAAACCCAACTGAATTACATTGAATTGCTCCCACATTTCCTGGTAGAAGGCTGTGTTGACTTTAGTTTTCAATTGGTTGTCTGTAAGCCATATTTATCAAAAATATAGGAAATGAATGTTTGAAAAAAACAGATTCTATATGTGATAAATGAGTATAACATGAGTTACACTTGTAATTTATTAACATTTTCTGTCCCAACTCTAATATGGTGCCAATCCTGATCTACCAGTGGAAAGGCTCCTTTTCTTCGTTACAGAACATTCTGCTCATTTAGGAAGTGATTCCGCAAGAACTGTGCTTAGCAAATTTGAGTGGGCATTGATGGATGCCTTTACATTGGGAAATGTCCCTTTCCAAAGAGGTCAGGATTCTGTGAATTCTTCTACAAAAAACTTGTTCATGCATATGTTCATGCACCTTCCTCTCTGAACTGGGAAACCCGGAACTGTTCCCATAGACATAGTAGCATGAAATTGAGGTTTTTGGCATGGTGGAACTGTTTTGACTGAAACTCTCACCTGAAAGCCATTCAGGAAGTGAGAGCTAGGCCAATTAAGGATCCGTTGTCCAGGGAAGTTTTTCTGACCACTCCCCTCAGGCCTTGGTTTCTATCTGCCTCCCAGGGTGTGGGATTCTAACTTAGATACCTTGTACCTCTCTGAATATCTCAGAGGGACTACTGACTAAGAAGAGTAAGTGCCTGCTTTTTTAATTCTGTGCTTATTTACCAACTAAATTGTAACTGTGGATCTCCTGTTTTGACTGAAACTCTCACCTGAAAGCCATTCAGGAAGTGAGAACTACGTCAATTAAGGATCCATTGTCTAGGGAAGTGTTTCTGACCACTCCCCTCAGGCCTGCATCCCAGGGTGTGGTCTTAGCCGGATCATTCAATCACACAGAACAGCTGCATGTGCTTGTGCAAAATAAAATAGGGGAATACACTGAAGTGTTAGCCTTTGTGTTCAGCATTTCTCGTGTGAAGGCCTCGCAGACCACTACTTTATTCAGCTTGATGCTTGTTTCCATCAACTACCCATTGCACACCATCCCACTGTCTTCTTTCAAAGCAATCTTCGCAACATGTCTCCTGCCCACTTCTCTGCACTTGTAACCTCTGCTCTTTCACCCCTTAGCACTTTCTCATCTCTGGAGGTAAATGATGCCACAGAGTCCCTCTGCTCAACACTGAGTTCCTGCTTATACCGCTTGTGCCCACTGATCACCAAACCTGCAAGACCAATGCAGTCACAAGCTTGGCTGACTGACTCCCTTAGATCGATGCGAACAAACCTCAGAGCTGCGGAGAGAAGATGGCACAACGCTACAGACACCCGGAAGCTATTTTCTACCATCAAGTCTCTGTTAAACCCACCACCTCCTGCTCCTGCAACCAACCTCATGGCAGATTCCTTTGCCAACTTCTTCACCAACAAAGTGGCAGCGATCATCAGTCAGTTCTCAGACCCATCTACACAGACCACAGCTCACTCTTCCCCACTGCTTCCTTTTCTTCATTTACCCCTCTCACCGAGGATGAGGTATCAAAGCTTCTCACAAGCAGCCGCCCTACATATTGCCCTCTGGATTCTATTCCCACCACACTCCTGCAAGCCATAGCTCCAACTGTTGTGACAGCAGCCACTCAGGTGATGGATGCTTCACTATCTACCGGATCATTCTCCACCACCTTCAAACAAGCCCTTGTAAGTCCCTTATTAAAAAAACCATCCCTAGCCCACACCCAAGTGGAGAACTACCGACCGGTCTCCCTCCTCCCTTTCCTATCTAAAATCATCGAAAGAGCTCTCTCAAAGCAGGTGACGAAATTTCTCTCCCAACATGACCTCCTTGATTCTAACCAATCAGGCTTTAAGAGCGGTCCCTCCACGGAAACAGCATTCCTGTCAGTAACGGAATCCTTAAAAGAAGCAAAAGCGACAGGCCAATCATCAGTTCTCATCCTACTGGAACTCTCAGCTGCATTTGATACTATAAACCACAGCATCCTACTTACCAAGCTGGCAGACATGGGCATTGAGGGCAGTGCACACTCCTGGTTTGTATCCTACCTCACCGGACGGTCCTTCAAGGTGGCAAGGCCAAACATCGACGCGACAACACCTCACCACAGGGGTGCCCCAAGGCTCAGTGTTGGACCCCCTCCTCTTTACCATCTACACTACCTCACTGGGCACAATCATCCATTCGCATGGCTTCTCCTATCACTGCTATGCAGATGATACCCAGCTCTATCTGTCCTTTCCTCCAGACGACCTCTCGGTACCGACGCGAATCTCAGCCTGTCTTTCTTACATATCTGCTTGGATGAAAGATCCAACTGAACCTCGCCAAAACTGAACTGCTTGTCTTCCCAGCCAAGGAAAGTATTCACCACAACATCAGCATCCGGTTAAACTCCCTATCTGTGGCACCCACTAAGGTTGTGAGAAACCTGGGCGTCATGAGAAGCTGACCTTTGCGGATCAGGTTGCCTTTGTCAGTCGATGATGTCGCTTCTCTCTATTCAACATCAGGAAGATTAGGCCATATCTAACTCAACGTGCGACACAGCTCCTAGTTCAGACCTTGGTCATATCCCGCCTTGACTACTGCAACGCCCTCCTAACAGGTCTTCCAGCCTGTGCTGTGAAACCACTACAGATGATCCAGAATGCTGCAGCCCGCTTGGTTTTCAACCAGCCAAAGCAATCGCATGTCACACCCCTTTTCACTGAACCCCATTGGCTTCCCTTAGCTGCACGCATCAAATTCAAATCACTAATGTTGGCATACAGAGTGTTTGATTGATCAGCGCCCATCTACCTCAACACCCTCCTAAAGCCTTATGTTACTGCCCGCCCGCTCAGTTCCTCCAAGGAGCGCCAACTAACGCGACCAAAACCCAGCGGAGGTCAATCTAAACTCTTCTCATTTGCGGTTCCTCTCTGGTTGAACGACCTTATGGGCACTATCAGAGCATCAGATTCTCTTTCCACCTTCAAGAAATCCTTGAAGACCAAGCTCTTCCGAGAGTATCTATTGCCCTGAACGATCAAAGAGCACTTATTACCCCCCCTGATATTAGTTAGCACTTGGGCCTTCTGTGTTACCTATATGCTGTAAATGAGTGTCATCATTAGTGTTAAATCCTCTCCTAGCATATTGCAGGTAAATTGCGTCGTAGTTCAATGTTAAACCCTCTTTTCGTAAGTAGCTTTGGATAAAAGCGTCTGCTAAATGCATAAATGTTAATGTAAATGTAAGATTCTTTTTTCCAAGCCTAACACCTGGAAACAGCCCTACATTGCAACGATCTCCTCTAAATGGTAGGCTTGACATACAGCCTCCTGGCACCTGGCTAACTCAGATTCTTACATTTAATTGGCAGATAGAGAGGCAAGATTTGTCATTAGAGAAAACTTCTACACTGCTTTGGCACAGAAAATGCGTTGAAGGCTTTACATTACAGTTGGTGATGTAAGAACTAGATGCAACTTTGCCATTCAAACAATTCATCGTTAGGAAACTTTGTTTCTAAAGTAATATAAAAGGCAACAATATGTTTGAGGATCTGTAGCAACTTATTCCACAGAAAGATGCAGCCCTGCTTTTGGGAGTTTAAAGGGTCCTACCAAATGGTGACTGATTTGCTATTCATCTTTCTTTCGTAATATATGGCAATCACATACTAAGTTTTACTGCACAAAAGGTCTCTTTTGACTGTTCTCACCAAGAATGCAATAACATCCTTAAAGTGACCAACTCTTTTATTAATAGATGTAATTGCAGTCTGCATCTCTATGGGCTGGTTTTATAGATTTCATGGCAAAGGAATTGCTCTCTTGAGTTAAAATAATATATAAACCATGGTAGATGGTGACAGGGTCAAAAGAGGCTAAAATATGCAGTGTTATTAATAGAAATATGAAACAAAACCACGCCTGTTTTACTGAATAGTATAGAATTGTTCCGTTTGATTTCTACAAGTGTTTATAGATGTAAAGGTTTTATTCTGCAGCTTTGAATCATTATCATTAGTCTGGAAATTACCTGTGAAGCAGCTGTACAAGTAACATACAAATTCACTGTTATACATAAAACTCTCTGCAAGGTCTGTAAACAGTGCTTTCACAATAAGCATTTAGCTTCTAATGCTGTTTTAGAATAAAATTAAAAATAAACCTTGAACCATCTTCCGAGGAAGACCAAATACCAAAGAAAGAAGGAGTCATCTAAAACCATCTGTTCCATCCATTAGCCGAGGGAAGGATCTGAGCACCAATTCTGATCTCTCTGCCCAGCTTTTTAACCCAACAAACAGACAGAGTTTTGAAAATGAGCGGCAACAGCAAATACGGCGGATTAGCAGTGCTTGCTGATAATTGATGGTGTCATGCAGGAGATTTTACTGTAGAATATCCAGCATGCTCCCTGGATATTGAACTATTATCATGTACTGTAATCAAGTCATAAGACATACAGTCACAGTGTTGAATCAGAAGCCTAAAGAAATTTGTTGTAAGATTAACTGCTACAAGAGGTCCTTTCTACCCACAGGATCATGGCCCAAGAACTCTTGGGGCAGTATGGAGGAATTTTGACAATGTCTAGTTTTACTTTTTCACAAAAAAAAAAGTGTCTTTGAATTTGAACTTATGGACTTAAATATCATAAAGTCTACTGGACATCAGGACATTGGGGTTAGACATTAAATGTACAATAAAATGCCAGGATATCATGTATTATGTAGAAAATGATCTGCTCTCATCACACGAGGACAGTCGGACACCCCACCATTAAATCACGTCACGCCCTAATATGTAAAAATATTTTATCCTGTCCCTTTGAGTTCTACCTCTCTTCTGAATCCTGATGTCAGAGGCCTTGGTAATGGTGGGACTAAATATGTATCAACAAATGCAGCAGTGACAGTGAATTTGGTTGCATTTTGCAAAAGCATGCCATATGCACTTGTCG
Organism: Orestias chungarensis; assembly: GCA_032876305.1. Classification (NCBI taxonomy): domain Eukaryota; kingdom Metazoa; phylum Chordata; class Actinopteri; order Cyprinodontiformes; family Cyprinodontidae; genus Orestias; species Orestias chungarensis. The sequence continues at coordinate 1,275,210 of JAVLVB010000132.1, read as the reverse complement.
GAGAGTGGATAATCCTGAGATACGGGGGATCGAGGTTAATCTGTAGTTAAAAATGAGATGGATTGGGAACATATCAAGAAGCAGAACACCTCTCACACTCAGCATGTTTGGAATTTTGTCAATGCTGCACATTTGATTTTAAGGGTGAAAGTCATGATGACTCTTTTGGGAAGCAAAGACATTTTTCTTTGTTCACCTTTGCCTCACAGCTTCTCCTTTCCATGAAAGAGTTGACCGTTGCAAGGATCAGCTATTATTACATGGGATTACCATTTCTTTGCGTGGATAGATCTTGCGGGATTACACAGAGATTACTTAACATTTTTAAAACGCTCCCTGTCAGATCTGGCTTCATCTTTTCCATCCAGCGGTTTTAGGTAAAATGCTGATTCTCCACTCTTAGGGTGTACTTTCTGTGCTCCCAACATAGTGAAACTTAATTCTTGTGCGCCCTTCATTTCTCCAGTTACATTTGTTCAACCAAATGAGTAATGTATTCTTCAGTCTTTACATTTTCCGATACCAATTAGCTAAACAAGCTTTAAATTTCCCCAAAGACACACTTGTTCTCTTTTCAAAAGGCTTTGAAGAAGGAACGGGGCTTCAATGTGCAGGAAACTGCAGATTTTATATTAAAAAAACACTGCTGGGAGCTGAAATGGGTAAATGTTAAAAGTATGTTCAACCTATATTGCAATTACAGCATTAGAAAAATGGATGAGCCCAATGCAAAGAGGATTAAATCCTTCATCTAAAAACGTTACATCTGAAAATGTTAATTTTTACATGATCCTTAGAAAGGAGCTGGTGCCTGTGTAAAATGCTAACTGGGTAGGAGTTGACGTAAATCCTATGAAGATTACAGAATGAAATAATGTATGGTCTTCTTTTTAAAAGTAAGTAGAGCAGTATCAGTACGTCACTGGACATTTGTGCTATAGTTATTTCTGTTTGATATATGCTTATGGGTTTTTAGCCAGCAATAATGGATATTGCTGCTTTTCAGAATATGTTTACAAATAGACAACTGTGGCAAAAATGTATCAATTTTCTGCTGTCAGAGTTGATTAACTCTTCCCACAGCACCCCCTGTTTGGTTCGCCCATACTAACATATGATTATGCTTTGATGTAAACAACTTTACTATTATTCTGGCTGAATTTGGAAGGCTTTTGTCCTTCTGGAAGGTGACCCTTTACCTTGATCCAATGTATTTTGAACCATCTTCCAAGTTTTCTTTCAGGATTCACTTTTATTTAGTTCCCTTCAGCTTTTGTATTCCCTCTGCATGATGTTGACGTTGCTAGTGATTACTTAGGATGTGTTTTATTAAGGCATGGTATGCAGTGTTAGTTTTCTGCAACATGGGATGCTTCTTCACCATATTTGTTGTTTTCTCTACATGGCGTGTTGCAAACTGCAAAAAGGGCTTGATAGGGGTTAGGCTTTGATCTTTTAACTGAATCTAATATGCAGTTAAAAAAGATGTACCGAAATCATTCTTTTTTCAGATGATGGATTGAATAGTTCTCTCACAGAGCCCTGCTGTAAACTTCTGCGAAATATTCTTACTTAGCTGTCTGTCGTTATTTTTTTGTTTTCATCACTTCATTTACATTTTATATTAAACCTTTGAGGCCCTCACAGAAGAGCTTGTTTAAGGCTGAGATTAATTTAGATGCAGGATAAAGTCTATTACTTACTGTAATAGGACATTTGAATGTTGCAGGTTGTACTGGATTATATATAGAGGTGTCAAAGTTGAAAACGGGCTGATTATAAGTGTACACCATACCAGTCTACATACAATGACTGTTCACTTAACAATTCATTTGTACTCATTAATGAGGAGGGTTAAAGCTGATGTCTACATTTCTAGTTGATAACAATTACTAACCAAATTATGTGCAGCACTGGGTGGCTGACATACTGTGGTATATCTGCATTAGCCCAGGTAAGTCCCTTATTAAAAAAAAACCCTCCCTAGCCCACACCCAAGTGTAGAACTACCGACCGGTCTCCCTCCTCCCTTTCCTATCTAAAATCATCAAAAGAGCTCCCTCAAAGCAGGTGACCTTTGCGGATCAAGTTGCCTCTGTCAGTCGATCATGTCGCTTCTCTCTATTCAACATCAGGAAGATTAGGCCATATCTAACTCAACATGCGACACAGCTCATAGTTCAGACCTTGGTCATTTCCCGCCTTGACTACTGCAACGCCCTCCTAACAGGTCTTCCAGCCTGTGCTGTGAAACCACTACAGATGATCCAGAATGCTGCAGCTTGCTTGGTTTTCAACCAGCTAAAGCAATCGCATGTCACACCCCTTTTCACTGAACCCCATTGGCTTCCCTTAGCTGCACGCATAGGTTTCATATTCTTGTGATCCTCCATGCTGGCAGCAATCTAAACCTGTCTGTTAAAAGCGGATATTTCCATCTGCTCAATTACAAAAAACACATACACCTTTTTTTCCTCACTGTCAAAACAGACCAAAACTGCACTTGCTTTAGGTAACTACAGAAAGAATGTGCTGGAGATTTAACTATCTTTAAAATCAAAACTGAGTATTTTGTCAGACAATGCAGTCAAAGTCAGTTGAATGATTTTACGTTATCATTTAATTGAGTTTCCCTTCTTGTAGTTTTGGGATGCATTGAGAGATGCTTGTGATAATTCGGTTTATGATTGTCATCAACTACAGATGTACATTGTTTTACCGAATGATTTAATAAATTGTCGGAGATGAAGAGGGATTTTTTCACTAATTTTATTTACTGCATGAACCTGGTTCTGCGTTTTTCTTGTAATGGAGATATTCTTATGTGTTGCCTCTGTAAAATATGCTTTCAGAGTCTCCAGATCAATAGTTTTGCATTGCACTGGACAACCCAGCTCAGTGCCATCCTGCACTGCTCTGCTCATTAAAGGCGCCACTGACCTATAACTTTACATCAGATTAATTCCCCAATACACATTATCCTATATAACAGCTGAATCATAGACCATAGAGCGCTGCAAGGTTCATATATTGACAAAATGGCTTCATTGTTGGGTCTTTTTAGATAAGGATGTAGATAAAGAATAAAGAGGAGAGTGTGGCGGCACCATCTGCTGGACAAGGGGGAAAAAACATTGATTCCTAGTATGTATTACCCCTTGTTAAAATAACAAGGGGTAAAATAAAATTGTGCATGATTTTGCTGAGAAGGAAAATAATTGTTTTACACATGACAATCAGAAAAATCAGGAATTAATTTCGACATTAGTCTGATATTAACCTAATCAGTAGCTTTTGATTATGGACAAAGTGATATCTCACTTCCACAAAGAGAAACCATTCCTCATACATTACAACTCAGAGTATATACTGTCTTCAAGGTCTGTGTCTCCTTAGAGCAAAATTTAATAAACCACTTCCTCAAATGCAGTACTTCTATTTTGTTTTTCCAGTCTCTCACCTTACTTTGCTAATTTCTGAAAACATACTTTTTTCACCCCTCCAGACTTTTGGTTCTATTGATACATTATTTATTACATAACCCATGTCCGCCATGTACACAGCTATGCAGATATTCCTTGACAGGTTTTAACTGCATAGCCAAACCTGATTTCATCCGAGGGCTAATTAACAGGCTTTTGCTTAACTGCTATCATATGAAGCAGGGAAACATGCAGGGCAGTGTGCCTTCAAGACCAGGGTTGACAAACACTGGCATGGCTTATTGAGGCTTTTAATCTCAGATCTGCAAAACTACAGAGGCATACCTATCTATCTAAACTGGTGGGAAATAAAACAATTAAACAGAAATAACCATAACCAAAAGAGCATTTGTAACTCTGAAGAGATTGCAGAGCTCAACGGCTCAGGTGTGAGAATCTATAGATTGAACAACTGGAAATTTACTGGATGGGAATTTTTAAGAAGAAAAAGGATAAGATATCCTAATTAGCATTTTCTGCAAACCTTTCAACTAGACTAAAACCATATAAATGAAGCCGAATCTTTAATGAAAGGGATTAAATTAAAGTATGTTTATCAATTAGAAAAGCTCCAAGCAGTCTTCCCTGCTTGTCTCTCTGTCCATATCCTGTTTGACCAATGTCAATAACAGCTACTAGTGCCAATAAAACCTTTACGATCTGTTGATCTCAACCTATGTGAAAAAATTCAAAGAGTTTATATATTTTTGTAACAAGGGGTACTCTCTTCACGGCGTAGAGTTAATCAATTTTAACAAAGGAAATTAAATCTTTATTAGAAGAGAGGAAATCAAGCTTTAAATTGAAACATTCCTCTTTTTCAAATTTTTTTCCTAATGGAAAAAGGTTCTGGCAGACCTCCTGCACTTAGACTGCACCAAACATATGTAGTCATCAGTAACAGGTGAGGACATTTCAAACAAATTATAAATTCAGCAAGAACTAAATTATATTTGATCATCCATCAACAATTTACAGCATGCAGACGTGTGTGACAGCAAAGACAAGTTTGATGCTTAGGGTAAGCATCACACTTGTCAGAAAGCTTCTTGGACACAGTGGCATTCAAAAAATGTAACCTTCTCATTCTCATTATTATTTACCCTAGCATTAGAATATGTTCAATAATGCTTGACATTTTTATATCAGGACTTAATTAAGACAAAAAGTTGCTTCAGTGTTTTTCTTCATAATAGAATTGTAATTGTGCTTAATTTTCTGTTCTTTACAATTTTCTCAAAGAGTGACAAATGTCCAAAGGTTTTTGATGGGTACTAATTTTGGCTACGCTCTGAACCGGTTGGAACATAATTCTGTTCCAGCCCTCTGAAATAATTGTAATTTAGCTTTCTGTCTTTTCAAACCCGCAGTCGGTCGTGGCAGATGGCTGCTTATACTGAGCCTGGTTCTGCTGGAGGTTTCTTCCTGTTAAAGGGGAGTTTTGTTGCCATTGTTTCTGCCTGCTGATTCCAGAGGAGTGAATGCTGCAAGTCAATGACTCGATGCCATCTGCTGGGGTTCCTTAGATTGGAAACTTTTTCAAATTGATTTGTTAGAATGTATCTTTGATTTTAAATGATTTTCTGTGAAGTGCCTTGAGACGACACCTGTTGTAAATTGGCGCTATATAAATAAACAGATTCTTGATTCTTGAAATAAACTGTTCCAGTGCTTGAGGGGCCCTCTTGTAGGCTTGGTAATTTAAATCGCTGCTTTGTGACTTTAATTTGAAGCTCTTGTTGAGGACGGAAACCATTTCTTTCTGCGGTAATGTGCTGTGTTTGTTGACTGAAAAACTATAAAATACTCTATTTCTCATCAGACTAAGGTCTCCATTTAATTAGGGAGTCTTCCACACGCGTTTAGCAGGTTCTTGGTCTGGTATCTGGTGGCTTTCTTATTGCCAGTTTTCCATAGGATTTTGGCTGAATTCGGGCAGGCTCTCTATCATTTTTGTTACCAAATCTGGAAGCTCTTTTAGCATTGACATAGTACAGTAGATGTCCTCGTGACCTCTATCACAAGTCGCCTTCTTGCTAGGTCACTCAGTGTGTGAGTATGACTTGATTTAGGCAGATTTATTAATGTACCACGTTTCCTACATTTCTTGATTAAGGATATAAGTGAACTCCAGGGGATTAATAGTGCCTTAGTGTTTCTTTTGTATCCATTACAATTACAGAAACCCTTTCTCTGATTTCTTTGGAATATTTTTTTCTTGCAATGTTACAATGTAATATAATATAATATATAATATTCCGCAATGGTCTAGCAACTTGTCAAGGGTGCCTGATGACCGCTGGAGACAGCAGCACCAGGAGACCACCACAAGGATAAGTGGTTTGGAAAATTGATGGATGCATATATAATGTTGAAAATTTTGGTTGTAAGGGCAGAGGTAGTGAAACTCAGCGTTACCTGAGAAATTTGGCAAGACATCTTTTCCTTATCAGTCAACATTAGAAAATAATTTTTAATCTAAATATACTAAGCATTAAAAGTATGTTTAAGGTTAAATTTAAGACACAATACATGTTAAAATTGTAAAGGAATTAAAAAGCCTTTTGAAAAACTTTAGAAAACCATGGTTGAAATATTGAAAAATGTTGTTAAACTCTGGGCAAGGCTTTAGTAAGATCTTACAGGCTTTAAGATGGGGTTTTTTTGTCTTTGGGTGCCTCATTTGCAACTCTGATGTGAGGCTCTTCCCAGCAATGTACTGTGGGTATCGCACCACAGTTTGGTCTCGTCAAGGTCTGCAATTTTTTCTAAATCTGGCTGTGGTTTCATTCTTTCCATGCTGAGCATTCAACAAAGCATAGAATCTGATTGGTGAAGCCTTTGTTTCAAGACACGTGTTAGTAAAGCATGTAGTCATATTTTTGTGCTAAAAAGGAGGTAGGCGGTTTAAGCAAGAGGCATTTGTGCAAGGGAAGTTTGCCTAGTTTTAGATATGTGCTTTATATTTGATTGACAGACAAATGGACAGAATTTACTTCAATCTTTTGGTTCTTATTTCCAGCCCTCTATCACTATTAAGGCCACTCTGTTGTGGAGCTCAAAGTTAAAAGGACTCCTTTCCACGCTATCTGTTCTACATAATAATACACCACACTTGTTTTTGAAAGCATGTACTTTGTGCAAAGCCATTAGTGTTCTCGAATATTGCTTCAAAGAAATGGCTTTTAGAGTAAACATGGTTACAAACAAAATATAACAATTCCTCCTCTGGGAACAACTAAACAGACACAGACAGATATGATTCAAAGAAGTCATCAATGTTCAGCTCCAAGTTCCTTTGTCTTCCCAATATTTAGGTGTGAAATCCTGCATCATGGGAGATAATGAGACCATGTGAGATCCTATTACCTTCCAGTGCAGACAGTTTCACAGCAGCAATAATTACTCCCAGTGGCGGCTTGCTTATTGACAACGCCTGCCCAAAGCATCACTCTGGGACTAATGGTTTCCATCCCTCACAAGGCAAACAGCAGAACGAAGGCAGACTCCAAGAGATGGATTTAATTACAAAATGCATTTTCCTACTGAAGAGGAGCGACACTCGCAGAACAAAGACGAGTCTACGGGGGATTTACTTGCGCGGGCGGAGCTGTAAACAAGAGTGTGCCTTTTTATCAGCTATTATTGTATGGATTTGATTCATAAGTGAATGTGACGAAGCAAGTAGCTGTTAACTTGAAGCAAATGAAAGCCATCACTTTGTGCGAGTGCAGTTCGCTCTTCAGTTTGTCATGACCAACGGATATCTGGAGGCTCAGGGCGGGAACAGTTTTTTTTTTGTTCTATTGATTTCAGGTAAGAAAAGGAAGGAAGAAGAAAATACAAGGACAGGGAGTCTAACAAGTCTCAGCTGAATCATGAGTTCAACATGTGATGACAAATTGTCGACAAAACGAGAAAGAACACCCAGAAATCCAATTGAGTATGGATTGTTAAGGGCTTGGATTTATAGCTCCTGGGTATCCCAAACCTAGAACTTTTAACTTGATGCTGTTGAAATGGGGGATCAGTGGGGAATTGTTGCTAGGTTTCGTATTCTGTCCACATCACTGGAGGACATTACAAATGGCGAGTCACTGTTCTTCATTTTGCAGAAAAACGTTCTGTATTTCTTTACAGCAGAAGCATCAATAAAGCATTACCACACGATTACAGCCTCGCTGAGATTTTTTGTAATTAGGTAGAGTACAGTTGTGCTTTTATTACATTGTTACGGTGGCAGAGAAGTTCATAGATGTGAAGTTGAGATAAAATTATGATGACATTCTGAAAAGTGCCCCCCATTTACCCACATACCCCTTAATAAAACCACTTTAAATATTAGCGGTTGAAAACCAAATTAGTTGACATGTAAGTAATAAGTCCGGCAGCCAGAGCACTGCCACGCCAGCCTACGATGCCTAACCTGCCAAAACATGACTGACCATCCTAACTGGGCAGGTGAGAAGAGCTTCAGCTACAGAACCAGACAAAAAACTCATGGAAGCTCTGGAGGAGATATCCACAGCTTAGATCCAAGAATTTATTTACAAGAAAATGACTTGCTCTGCTCTCTACCAAAGTGGCCTTACATAGAATCGGCCAGAGGAAAGGCATTGTTAAATAACAGCAATAATAAACTCATCTTCTACGGTCAGGGGTTACAACAAATGCATGGAAGGTTTCTGTCGAGATGATGCAACTTCAAATGTGTGCGGTAGAAGTAACAATGCCATCACCCTTGAAGAGTTATGAAGAAACCTGTTAGGGACTAGTAAAGACCTGAGATCGGGTCAGAGTTTGACCTTCCAGAAGAGGAGCGACCCATAACAACCCAAGCGACTATAGGGTGCTTAAAATGAAATCATACCCTTGTTTTAGAATAGCCCACTTAAGTTGAAGAACTATATTGAATCGGGAATATGTTGGAAAGACTTGACAATGTTTTTTGATAGACACTTTATGTTCAGTGTCACCATGCTTGAGCCACTTCACAAACAGGTTTGGTCGTAAAAGGTGAGTCTTTGGATGTGCAAAGTTTTGAAAAAACAACACCCCTCATTGCAGCTGTCATCAGAATGAACTTTTAGAAAATCGCAACTCTAAACTCTTTTTCCATTGTTTTATTGCTAGAAATTCCAATTAAATACATCGATGTTTTTTGTTGTTACTGTTACTAAATAAGTACTGATACTCACATATAAAAAAGCTAAAAAGAGTTAATTATTATTTATTTTGAAAAAAATATGCACAAAAAGTATAAACCCCAAAAAAATTCGACAATGTAAAGCTTCCTATAATTCCCTATTTATTTGTTTTCAACTCTTTAATTTTGTTTTTTTCTCTAAAAGATGCAGATAAAACAGGTTTGTACAGATTCAAAACAACAACGAAAATATGCAGCCATTTTTGTATTAAGCTTGGATTTTGACTAGTTAGTTTGGTGATACATGTTTTTTAATTTGCTTCAGCTATTTTAAAGCACAATGGTTCTAATAGAATGATATTAAATTTGAACATTAAAACATTTTATTCCATTTCCTCATTGAGTTTTTGCAAATATGTTAATTGCTATATAATCTTTGCCTACGTCAGTTTTACAGAATAGTTTGCAATACTTTAACACATTTAATATGTTAAAATGTAACCACTCTTTAGTTAATGTACATTTTTTTGTCAAATGAAGACACACACACACACACGTATATATACATATATATATATATATATATACGTGTGTGTGTGTGTGTACATACATTAGGGTCAGCACCATATAAAAGTACTTCAATAATATTGGCACGGATGTCGTTTTATTTAAGGTACTGTACATGTATGTCGGTAAGAAGAAATAAATACAAGTTTCTCACAGTGACTTCATACTTTTTTACATTCAGCTCAAACACATGAAAGGTAGCCGAGCAACAATGTAGACATAAATAACTCACACTCCAGTGAAGGGCAATTGAATACAAAGAGGTTCAAGTCACATAGCTCTGAATGTTGACAGAAACTAACAAGAGGGGTTGGGGTTGTGGGACACCTTAAAATTCACCCTCAGCAACATCAAAGCACTCTTTTCCAACTGTTGAGCAGTACCTAACAAACACTTCTTGTCCCTAAAAGATCAGAGATCAAAACGATCTAAATATGCTTCCATAAATGTGGCAACAATATTAGATTCAACAGAGTACGATGTTCGTTACATGTGTACATATCTATGAAGGGCTGTAATTTTGATAACACTGTTTTAATGCTCGTTGGCTAAACACATGAGGTCGGCAGACAAGCATTGTCCAGAGAACGCATGTGAATAAATGGGGATCTGAGTAGCAAAATGAGGCATGACAGCTCATTAAGACGCCTTGGACAGCTTTAGTGGCTTTATGAAGACAGTCGCTGCTTCTAAGATATGCTCCTTTAATTGGAGTCGCTCACTGTGACTGACACTCCTTATAACGCAAAAGCCTCTCTACCAAATCAGTTGTTCTGCAAGACAAACAGACTTTGACAACGAGACAATGACTGAGCGGATGAGACGGACAAGAGATTACTTCTTACAATAAGCACACAAGACCCTCAGACCAAAAGAAGCAAGTGCATTTTTTTAACAATAACCACACAAAAAAGCTGCTCGTACTTCTTAAAGCTAGTAGAGGTTGATTCAAGGTTGTCAATAAAGTGCACTTGCCAACAAACCAGTGCAAATGTTAAAATATAGCTCTCTGTATATACATAAATACATTACGCAGCGGACCTACATTACGCTGCTGGATATGATATGCCTACAGGAATATTTTGGATATTTCAGAAAATGTAAACAAAATCAGATAAACAAACTCAATTTCTACCAGACCACCTGAAAAGAACATCTTGCTAGAATTTATGGGGTTAATAAAAAATCCCGTGCCATCAGGCTGATGCCATTAAACTTAGCGTTGGTATGTCTTGGCAGTTCCTAAAAAAATTAAATAAATGTATAAAGTAAATGAAAGCAATGACATAATAATCTACCCTTTAAAAAATATGTGCAGGGCAAAGTAAGATTTTAATAAAGAAATTCAAAAATACCCCATTAAAAAAAAGATTGCTATTAGACCACAATGCTACAGTAATTAGACATGTTTCTTTTTCTCATTAAAGAACCTCAATTATACTAGTGAGCCTGTTTACTGCCTGTTTGTCTCATTAGCAATGGGGAACCCGGAAAATAGGTATATCTAATGGCTTGGTGAAGTCATGCTTCTATAAATGATTTGAATAAATCAGTTCAGTCAGAGAACTGACCGAACCATAGTCTGACCCAACAACGAAACTGTAACTAACAGACAAAATCGTTGTGATAAATACTGGATTTTTTGTCATCAAAACCCTTTATTTTAGCAAAACTTATTTCAATTTTTGGCCTGTTAAGAAAACCCACCAGCATTCTGTTCATAATCTAAATCTAGCTAATAATCACATATTGACTGATGGGAAAAATGTTTACAGTTTTAGAATTTTGTGGGACATGAAACCACTTTTTGGGCTAAAAACAATAGTGGGTGCCAATGGTATTGCGCTTTAAAGGCATTTACGAAAGCTACATTGGTCTACCTATTTTTAGTTTTGACACAAGGTAGAAAGGTACGTCCCAACATACGATTGAGGTCAAAACTATTAGCCATCCTAATAAATTTTGAGTTTTTTTTTCAAGAATTCCCCAAGCATTTTTAAACAGGTGAATGATTTTTTTAAACATTGTTTTTTCATACATCCCATTTGGGATGCTCACATTAATTTAGTTTAGGCCATTAACTAGTTCTTTGGTAGTTGTTCTAAGGTGTTTAGGCAGATCTTGTGTAGTTTTCTTTCCAACGTCTTTGAAATCTTGCACTTCCTACCTTTGCCTGACATTTTCCGTGCTGTTTGGATCTCTTGGAATTGCTCAATGCTCGCTCTACTTCTTGACAATTGAAAACAATTTGATTCATTTGAATATCCTTCTCCTGCTTTGTGAGCATTAATAATTAATTTTCTTAGGTGTAAATATAATTCTGTTGTTTTTGGCATTTGGCCTTCTCAAGTGACAGTTTAAACCTTTAATCAGGAATTTATACTGTGTGAAAAGTGTAGGACAGTGCTCAGTTTTACATGAACTGACCAGTTGATTACAAGTGGTGTGCATAAAAACTTAAAGCACATAATTACACAACAGTGGTTTGTCCTAAATAAAATGATAACTTATTAAAGTAAAGCTAATGAAAAAAAGGATGTATGGGAAAGCTGTATAGAATAATCATTGATTTGTTTAATTGTACTTAATAAATTCAAATTTCATAGGAGGACGGATAATTTAGACCTCAAGTGCAAACACTTATGATTACTCAATTAGTACAGGGCATGTTCTGTGGCTTTACTTTGTTGTGCCTACCGTAATTTACATTTCTGCATGACGAAGTGGTACAGCCAAAATAAAAGCTGTGGGCTAGATCCTAAAAGCACAATTGTTTTTAAAAGCATACTTGTGCAAGCTGGCTTCTTTCTTTTACCTTAAAAATATTGCCAAACTCAGAAATATACTTTTATCAGACTGGGAGAAAATAGTCCCTGGATTTCTTTAAAGCTGGACATGCTTTTTTTCCCCCTTTTACATGAAGTGCAAAAAATCTTTAGAAAACTTCAGCTTATCAAATATAAAAAGTGAGATCGTGATTCAGCTTTTTTCTTGCTTTTAACAGCTCCTTATTTTATTTCTGTCTCTAGACAGTGGAGATGTATCTTCTGGAGTGACAAATTATGTCTGTCTGTCCACCATAAGTGTGGATTTGTGAATTTTAGAGTAAGTTGATTCTTTAAGGAGTTGGGTCTTGGCCCCTAATTCCACTAAAACAAAGATATTGTCCCTCGTACAACCATTAAAGTATACAAAGCAAGGTTGATAAAACCATTTCAGATCAAATTTAGGGTGGAGAACTTGACAACCCAGCAAAGAGTCCTAAGCTTTGCTTTGCAGAAGACCTTTAGGGTAAATTAGAGTGTGGACTGCAAAGCCAGGGCTTTTCATCCACCATAAAAGACTGACCTTGCAAATATCATGTGAAAGAATAGCCCAAGAGTCCTACAAACAGCGCTTAAACCTTTGGGAAAGGTTTAAGCGCTGATTCCATAAGAAGCATCTTTGAAAATGTAAAGGTGGGCTGACATTGTATTAAACCACATGAATTAAAAATAATATCCCATTAAATTTAGCTTGTGTACAGGTAGACCCCCTTTGGCCACATATCGCTTCAAATTTACTTTTTTCCTTTTTAGGGTAACATTTAACATTAACCAAAATTTTTATTAAGCTTTAATTTCAACAAAGCAATATAGGTTTAGTTGTAGTTATGTATAAATGAAGTAAATTCAGCTACATGCCACTCAACTCTTCCCACATTGGACAAATGATCGTTAATAGTCAATGGATTTCACACAAAGACAGAGATGTTCACATTTAGAAGTACTACTTATACTTTAGATACATAAAAATAAATAATTTTAAACAATATATTTCTTTTGTATAAAGGAAGAGCTGTTTCCTGTACAACCATAGACTCCATGAACAATCATAGGGGTTAGTTCTGAGCATCTATTGCCTTGGTTCAAAAGACAGTGTAAAGACTAACATCATTGTAACCCGTCATGGAAACAATTCATGAACCAGCTACACAGAATATTCTAAATGAGGTCTAAAGGGAAAGCAGGGAACACAATTTTTATCCGATTGTGTTTCTGGCTAAGAGTATATTTATAAGGCCGACAAAACTCCCTTCATTTTATCTGGTGATCACTCTCAGATGTTTTGTGTTGGATAGCTACACATCTCACTCAATCTGAGTTTTCAACAGAAACAGTCACGACACACAAAATCTTTTATAACAACAGCTAACAACGCTAAAAGGTAGGTTTTACAGGTCTGATCATTTTTACATTCGTTACATGTATTGTACAGAGTAACTGAAGGGTCCCTATTATTAAAACGTTTCACTCTTGTTTTTCTTTCCTGTAAAACCATCTTTATTTAAAGTAGTTGAGCCCTGCTACCAAAAAAAATTTCTCCAGGAAGAGCTCTGAGTCCAGGACGGCGATATGGGCGGCACGGCCAATCAGGGTGTTGGCTGTGTTCGGCAGGGCATGGAACACATTCTGTCGGATCAGTCGGCACTCTTTGGCCTCCACAACTGGATGCAGGAGGTTGTTGATCATCTCAGTGTAAACAGGCCCTTCAGGACAAAAAGAGACAAAAGATATAGTGAGACCTTCCGAGAAAAAAAGATACTGTCTCAAAAAATGTGTGTTATGCAAGTGAGTTTTAAGATGTATTGTTTGAAAAAGTAGTCAGGACTATTCTTCATTTTTTATATCACAATTTGGCTTACATCACTTCAAATGTGATGCATGGTTCTGCTGAGACATGGAGGGGGATAACGGTTGGTGGTGTTTCCAGCAATGTTCAATGTGCATCTATGAACTTTTTTTTTCAGTTTCCTCTGCCTCTATTGTGGCTTCCTTTTCTTCAAACCTCCAGACGGTTGTGTTAGATGGCCAGATGAGCCATGTTCTGCTGGAGGTTTCTTCCTGTTAAAGGGGAGTTTTTTCTCCCCACTGTTTCTACATGCATACTGCCGTGCTGGAGGAATGAATGCTGCAAGTCATTTACTCAATGCAATCTGCTGGGTTTCCCTGCATTAGAAACCTTTTAAAGTGATTTAAATTGTATGTATGGATTTCTTTCAACACTAGAAGTCCTGGTTTTTCAGGCCCTGTTGTAGACAAGAGGGTGCTAATTTGCAAATCTGATAGCTAAAATTAGGAGGGAAGGCTGCAGGCTGACAGTCTGTGTTGAACCAGCTTCACCTGGTAGCAGAGCAAGTGATATGTAGTAATATCACTCAGAGAACCCCTATTCAAGTTGGAGGTAAATGTAAAAATTTGCTCCTGGACTAAAGTTAATTTCATCTTTTTCAAGTGAAGTAGAAAGAAGTTGATATTCTTTGAAAAAAATCCTGCATCATCCAGAGAAATTTCCTATTGCAGCCTGCTCTCAAATGAGAGGCAATTCTCTTTGTCCTGAGGTGGATAAATACTAGTGATGGGTCCGGCCACACTGATGCGTCGGCGCATGTATCAAGCTCATAGACCAAAACCCATGTCGGTGTGCGTATTGATTTCAGCAAGTCACGTGACCGATACAGCAACTGTTTCGAGATTACACTGAGGCACCAAACTGTGTATATAAGGAAGTAAATCTGTCAACGGGATACATTTGCGAAAACAATTCATGATCTTTTTCGGTACAGCGTCAACTATGGAACAACCTCAAGGCAAACAAAAGATTTCTGCAGTGTGGGACCATTTTGATCTTACATCGGAAAATAAGGGAATTGTTTTCATTTCGCTCTTTCATTCGGTTCTTTTCAGTTTCTACTTGATCTATCTGAATCCAAATTCAGCTGAAATTGACTCTTAGTCAAAAAAGCGTAACTAGTCCACAAGCATCCTCATTTCAAACACTTCCACTTAAATTTCCACTTTATGGTACATGTTCAAATTATTTATTGACTGTACCTAAGAATATCACGTATTTTCAATTTAACTTAACAAATGAAATAATACAATATAAAATATACAAGAACATACAATGACTTAAATGTTATTGTTCAGTCGTTCATCAAATCAGTCCATCTATGTTACCTGTAGGCATTTTTAATGTCCAGCAGGTGTCAGTATGCAGAGACACAGTAACGACACAGTATCAATACAGTTTTGCTATGTGTCGAAATGTTTCATAAAGCCTCATCTGCCCATCACTAATAAATACCTCACTGGACAAAGCCTACTACTTCAGTACCTTCAAGAAATCAGCGTTGTATGAACCTCCTCTCCAAGGAACAAAATACATAGAAGACTCACCATTCGGTAGGTGTTGGACATGATCCTGAGCAAAGTAGACCCTTGTGACTGTGATGGAGAAGACTTAGGATCTTGAATTAACTTCAGAGCTTCCTGTGTTTTATCACTCTTGACAAACTTGGTGTCATTCAAGAATATACTATTCAACATACACAGAAAACAGAGGATGTTGATTGGCTCATGTCCCTTCCTGAACTAATGGCATTTATTGCAGCTGTCATCTTGCAGGGGCTTACCAAGGTTCCATCACTACGTGACTGCTGGTAAGCAACCCTGGAGCAATCATTGGAGCTATGTCACGAAACCTCCTCCAAGACATCATGCGACACCTAAGCTTTGATGACAGGTACTTACGCAAGTGAGCAAACAAAGACTGATAGGTTTGCTACAAGTTTTGGGTGGCTTGCGACTTGAAAGCCAAGTGTATTTGCAATGTCCTCCCATACCTCGGCAAGGACCTCAGTCGTCCAAGTGGGGAGAGACTGCCCGAAAATATAGTGATGAGGCTGATGGAACCATTCTTGGACAAGGGCAGAAATGCCACCACAGACAATTTCTTTACATCGCTGTCACTTGCACAACGACTGCTTAGCCGGAAAACCAACATCCTCTGCACAGTCAACAAGATTTGCAGGGAAACTCCTCAATCTGCTAGACAGTTGGACCGCAATGAATTCAGCCCTCAGGTGTTTTCAAACACTGGTGCCACACTGACGGTGTATGCACCCAACCGGAAGAAGATATTCTCAACACCATGAACAGCAATGTTCAGACTGAGAATACCACCTAAGGGAAGCTAAACACGGTCACAAAATACAACAAAAGTGGCCAGTAGCCCTATTCTATAACATGATTGATATGGCAGCACTGAATGCACATGTGCTGTATCAAGCATGCACCGAAGGCAGGAGAGACGGGTGAACTTCGTAGTGGAGCATGCAAGAGGCAAAGAAGGCAAAAAAGTAAAAATTGCTTAGGCAACAACCTTCCACACCAAGCCCTGGAAAAGGAGCGATGTGTCAGGTCACAGATCAATGAAACAACAATCATGCCTCTGTGCAATGTGTTGAGTGCTACAGAAACACATGTGGCAAATGCAGAAGGGAGATTCCATGGCAGTGCCAGGGTTGTGAGTGATTGGTGAAATGTACTCACTATGCCACTCTATAACACACAAACACAACTGAATCCTGTTGATGCATATATATTGTATTTTTATTTTTTTAAATATGTGTAAAAACCTTTTAATTTTTTTTCCAATTTTTTAGTATTTTTATCAATAAATCTCAGCAACAAAGGAAAAAACCTATGTGTTTTGATCTCTCTTAAGATGCCAAAGTGAAACACCAGTTTCCTTGAAGTGGCCCAGCATGGCCCCACCCGAGGTGCAACAGAAATTGCCTTGTTTACATAACAAAAGCAACCGTTCACACCTGATTTAGAATGTTAGCTAAAATCTTTCCAGCCATTTGGCTGCCCGGTGGGTTTAATGGGTAGAAATGCCAAATGGCTGCCCTATGTGACTTTTAGAGTTAAAGTGCCTTCAGACGGCACGTGTTGTAAACTGGAGCTGCATACAATAACTAAATAAACAGAACAGATTTTTTTACATGTGAAATCTGTAAGATGTTTCTGTAAGGGAGATCAGGCAGTATGGTTGTGCTGGGCAAGAGGACACCCAAGCTGATCAAACTGGTGTTGAGTGGGCTTGAGATTAGGATCGCTGACAGGCTACGCCAAACTCTCAAAATTCTGGAGGTGGTCTCTGATAACCCAGAGTGAACAATGATTATATTATTTGGTAGGGATATACTGATACAACTGTTGAACTTCCGATAAGATAGCAATGTTTCAATCATCACTATTGGCCGATAGGGACTTTGACCCGATATGATATCAACATGAATCATGCAAAACTGTCTTACTGTTGTACTGTGAAATGTTAGAAAAGGTATTGACTAATTGATATTTAACAGAGAACAATAGTTAACAACAACAGTGGAGAAAAGCTGAACAGTGTATTATAAATCAAAGAGTTACGTTACATTACATAAATGTTGAACAATTCAAGAAAATAAAGGCAATGGTGGGGATCACAGACACTGGACTGTACTGCTTGTGTTGGAATGCTAATATTACAGATTTTAGATGTAGGCTAATCTGATAATAATTTTTTGATTGACATCAGACCAATACCCGATATCAATATCAGATCAGGACACACCTATAATTTGAGTCCTAATAGTAGAAAAAAGGCTTTGAAACTGGTTCTAGAATGTTACCTCAATATCTATCTACATTGACTTTATCTCTAATATATATTTGTCTTTCCAGTGAGCTATTGTCCCATACCATCAAACCACCTCCACCAAAAGCCTGGAACTGGCTAAGAGGATTTGGAAGGGTTTTATTTTGATAAACCAACGTACTCAAGTCTGCTGTTCAACCAGGAATGTATTATCTGTCTAAATTTGGCAATACATGTACTTTTAGCTGTGTAAGATTTATATTCAAGAAAAATTATTAAATCAAAAACATAATCTGGAAAGCACCTGATTCCTAATTTTTGGACTCAATATTTATTGACGGTTTTGTTGCGAAACTACAAAACTGTTTAAACATTTATGGGGTGGTGGAGAAGTTTTTCAAAGCAACACAGAGAAATATTGTAAATTACATTTATACTTCATATTCAATATATGCGTTTCTAACCTGTTGCTCTGTCTTTCAGAGCAGTGGTGCACATCTCTATTCTGGCTGAGTGGAAAGGAACGTATCGGTCCTGTGGAGACGCCACCAACACCACATTCTTGAAGAACTGCAGGCCTAAAAAAAACAAAACCAAGTGAGTCAGAGATGCAGAGACAGGTAAAGGGGGGATGTTGGAGGAAAAGAAGAAATGAGTTGTAAAACGCAAAATACAATCACCAAATACGATGACAAGCATGATATGATAAAGCTGTGTGTTTTTTGTCCTTTGGTCTCCTGTCGACGTGCTTTTAAGAGAGTTCACTGTTGAGTTTCCAATGACAGGGTTTTGGATCATTTTGTCAGCCTTCCGCTCCTCTAGAGAAGAGGAGGAGGGGGGAAGTGTTTTCAGGCTTATCTTCTTCATGCCTGTGTGACAAACGGCTGCTTTGTTCCGAGCTCACACTTGGGTGGGAGATGGGGGTGTCTAACAGCTCACTGGAATAAGATGTACGTGTGTGTCTGCCCGTGAGTAAGAGAGAGCTGACATTCGTAGAAATTTGACAAACAAAAAAGACAAGATGACAAGTTTTTTTCAAGTTGTAGTCTGTAAAGCGAGGCCATCAGCTCGCTTCCTTTGTTTGGGCCGCTTTCATATCATACCTGGTTTCTGACTCAGGAGGTAGAGGAATGTTTTCCGTGGATCAACGTGATCTCTGAAGCTGAGCTGCAGCAGGGATCCTGATTTCTTTAGCTTCTGCATTAACCACAGACCTAAGAGGTGCACACACAGAGTCGGGGAAAACCCATGTTACCTCCCGATAGAAGGTAACAGAGGAAAAAAATGCCATGTTTTGTGACAAAAGGAAAATAAAAATCAGACCAGAATAGACCATTAAAAATCTGTCTGGTTCTACTTAGAAGTATCTAAAATTAAAGTAAGATGTTAGTGATTTATAGGCTTTAAATAGAACAAACTTTAATTTGATCTCAGGGTACAAAGGTGTCAGTCAGGAGAGGGAACAAAATTACTAGCTGGAAATCTCCTAAATACTTCGGACGAATCCTTTATGATGTGATTGTTTCTGGCTCAACGAATCAGCTTCACTGCTCTGGTAACTCAAGCGCAGCAAAAGGCTCCCAAGAGTTACATTCTTAGATTTAGCTTTGTTTTAACTCAAAAATAAACTTTAACAATTACAAAAGTGTAACATCTGTGTGTTTTTTCTCAACTTCTGAATTTGAAGAAAATGTCAAACAAAATCTATTTTATTATTCATATCTTCTGGCATTCTGTCTTGTGGGTTTATCCCATTGCATTGATTTGTAGTCTTACCAGTGCTGACCAATGTGCTGTTGTTGTATAGAGTTCCCAAGTGTGGGCCTGACAGCGAGAGGAAGGTGTGCAGCTTGGGAAGGTAGCAGCGGAAGCGAGGCCTCGTCAGCACGGACCGGATGATCACGTTGCCCAGAGAGTGGCCGATGAAGCTGCAAGTCGGGGACAAACAATCATCAGCGAGAGAATCTGACACCTCAAGTGGGCACCTGAAAAATGTTTCCTCCAACGCTGCTGACCCACAACCCCATTGAGCAGCTTTACACAGCATCCTCTTCAAGCAGCAACTGGTACCCAGACATTCCCGAACACACTGACAACCTAACAGTTAGGGGACATATGAACTAGCAGCTGAGGGAAATGTTAGCTTCATCAAGCTGTTTCTGTCGCTTAGTCTAATTACTGTAATGCTTAGCTTACAGTCCCTCACTGAGATGCAAGCTCCCTCTCATCCTTCTTCTTGCAAACTAAATATAGAGGTAATGTCGAAAGAAGCAGATGCGGTTGAGGCAGTCCACTGCTTTCTGGCTTTGATAGTCACTCTCAGGAGAATACATCACAATGAAAGAGAGTTGGAGAAACTTGGGTGGAAACTCTAACAAAGAAACAAATTGGCACATTGGGGGCAATTAAGTGAGAAGATGAATAGCTTAATTTGATTAGAGCTCGGCAGCAAAGTGCTGCATAAAAGAGCACAGTCTATCATGTGAAAGTCAGAGGCCTATTGGCAATGTATGATAAGAGCTTTTAATCCATTTGCTGTCATTTACTAATACTAAGTCAATACATTATTATAAATCCAGCAATTCCATTCACTTTATGGTCTTGATGTGCGTCAAACAATGCTGTCATCTGCTGGCCAAACAACAAACTGCTGCAAGGTTGTCTTTTTCTAGAGGGAATTTGTTAGTTTTTAAAACTGTTTATTGAATGTTATGTGATACACCAACACAAAGTAGACCAACATTACGTTAAGTTTCTTTTCCGAATAAAAACCTTAATTTTAATTTCTAAATCTCCAGTCCCGGAAAAGTAAACTCAGTTAAACCAAATGGCTACAGAAATGACATATTTTGTGTTTTTTTTTCTTTTCTTTTCTTTTAAATAGTACAGTGGACGTTACAGTGAGACTGTTGGGAATTTTAAAACTTGGTTATGGTATATAACAATATCCTAAGCTCCGGATGTCTTACAGGGCTCGGTTAGGTCAATTATCTAGAAATCAAATGAGTGTGGTACACAACGACCTTGGTAAATTACAGAAGGGGGTTTTGGTGAGATGACACCAACCTTTAAACTTTTCGATTATGTGTAGGAATGACCCAAATTTAGTTTAATTTAATTCAACATAGAATTTTTCAGGATCAAAAGTTATGTTTAAATCTCCAGAAGCAAGTTGCAGAACCAGTTGTCATATAAAAAATACTGCGGACACACATTTTAAAGTACTGGTGAGTCGAAGGCTACTTCAAGTTTAGGAATACAAACATGGTAACATAATTTAATATCGTGTGAAATTCTCACTGAAGCAATACAAGATTTTTAATGAGGAGAAAATGAGGAGAGTAAGATTATTTTTAACAGATATTACAGGTAAGCTTATGTTGTTTTGACTTTGCAGACACCAGCATAGACTGAGTGATGGTCAGTTATGGATCAATTTGACATCAATTTGACATCACCTGTCGGAGGTAAATGGCAGTCTGGCCTCAGCAATGTCATAATTTTGGTTGGCTGGTGATTGTCTCTGATCTCAGTTTAAATATTGGTTTGCCCTAACACGTCTAAAATTGCCCTGAACCAAGCTTTCCCTTTAAAAAACAACAAAAAAATACACTTTCTTTCTTTACCTGGAGTTGGAGACAGTCGTAATGCTATGAGGTACTGAGGTATAAAATCGGCGTTTTCAGATTTTTCATTGTAAAAAAGATTTTGAAAACCAAATCCCTAAAGAAAACAAGCCACTGACCTTATCCTGCCAATCGTGAGATTGTACAGCTGGATATGCTGAATGATCTCATCCAGAAGCCTGTCTGTCATGGTGTTGAAATCTGCAAAGGTATTGGCCTGTAGGAAAGGAGATGCCTGATTAAACTGTGTGACCATATGGCCTCAGAAAATTTCTTGAAGTGCTTTCATATGTGACACACCTGATTCCTCTCAGACATGAGGAAGTCAAGCCTGGATCCTGGCAGCCCGAGCTCGATAAACGTCTTGACCAGCCGAAGGTCCGCGCTGTTACCTGCATGAATGAAATTAAACTTAGAGATTTGATGAGAACTGTCTGTCACGTTCAAGGATATACAATCAGAAATGAAAGCTGACAGGAATTTAGAGGAACGATGCCTTACCATCAAGCCCATGGACACACACAACAAGATGTATGCCATCGTCAAACTCCTCATCGTCCTCCTCAGGAGGAAAGTAGGGCAGATCCGATGCTAGAAAAGGAATGTCACTGTACAGGTTTGCCTGGAATTTTAATTCTTTCAGAAGCTCCTCCTTGGCTTTGTAAAAGCTAGAGAAAAAGACGGTGGCATTTGGTTAAAGAAGCCATTATTTTCTATTCTCTAAGTACATTTAAAAATGAAAAAATGTTCTGTTCCGTATGAACTGCAAGAAATTGTGCTTGAAGGTAGTGGAAGGTGAAGCACTGCCAATAAAACATCTGTTGGAGTCTAAATGTGGCTGATTGGTAATTGGGGTTGACCAATGAGACAAATCAAATCTGACTTTCAACAGCTTTATTTAGGCTTTAGTTATCGTAGAACATTGGGCAGAAACTTTAGGCTAAGAAATGTAATTTTTCAACATTTTTTTAACAAGCAGTACATTGCCAACCTTAAAATGTCATAAACAGGTTTTTTGGTAGTGTTTTCACTGTTTTTAAATGTTTCCTCAAACTGAGAGAGTAGACTGCCTTTCATTTAGCTGTCTTACTGGCAGCAAAGTTGTATTTCCTATTTCTAGGCAAAGCAAAGCAACCTTCTCAAATTAACAAGTAAGCTCCTTGAAGTTTGGACCTTTCATCCTGCCAGGTTACAGACTTTTAGCTGCACAGGAGCCAAAACAAATCCGACTGCATATCCTAAACTCCCAGCTAATCATGGAGGATTTTTCTGCACACACTTTGATGTGATTTAATACACTCGGGAGGCGTTTCAGCTCATCTCAACTTCCTTCCTTTAAATTTGGCCTCACTTCTTTCCGTTGTATTAGACTTTCCAGGAGGGCAAAGCACTGCAAGCAAATGTCAACCTCCTTCTCCTGAAGAGTTTGCAGCAGGTTTTATAAATCAATTTCTGTTTTTAATTCAGTGTTTTGAACTTGCTTATGGACAACACTGTCCATGAATGATTGAATCAATCTGGATATTCTATAAAATGTCTAAATCCAACTAAGATCCTAATACAAATAATTATAATGTGGAAACAATATTTTTAACATTATAAAACCTACATAGCCTTATATTTAGCCCCCTCAAATACAAAACTGGTACCATAGCTGCAATCCTTTTAGGTTATGTTTTTGAATGTTTTCTTTCCAGTTTGGTAATTGCAAAACAGCGCATTCAAATTAAGAAGAGTTGTGCACTTACAACGTTGGTAAGATCACTTTATAAAGGTCCAATTTGCAGAGTGCTAAGTATATCTCTTTTATAACCATTCATTTTAGAATGATAAACTGAATATGCATTAAACGTTTTCTCTGATGTGTTTCTCGCTCTTGGTCTCATTGGCTGACATCTTAAAGTAGGTGGTTGCTTTCTATTTTATCAGAAGTATCAGAAAAAGAAACTGAATACATATGCGTGCAAACAACATATTTTCCTTCCACTTTGTGGTTATCGTCTAATTTGTGCTGTCTGTCCAATACAATACCTTGAAGTTTGCGGTTAATTTTACAAAATTGTGCAAAACCCTAAAAAGGTTTGAATACTTTTGCAAAGGCACTGTAAAACTTTGCCATTCAAGCTATGTCTTATAGATTTAGAAGCTACATGACCATCAGCGGGCTGCACAAAGACGCAGTTGGAAGCCCTGTTGCAGCAATAGCGCTCTTAAATTCCACGGCCATTCTGAGCTGGATATAAGCACCAGCAGACCCCTGCGATCCCACAAGGATAAGCGGGTTGGAAAATAGGTGGATGGCTGATGATCAACATAATATCACAGGAAAATTCCTCCTTTCTAAAAACTCAGGCGCAGTGGAGTTTCTTTTAAACAATAGCAGGTTTACAGAGGCCCTCTAAAACATTTTAACAAAATAATCAGCCAATTTTTAACATACATATTCTACATCATTTAGTAGTTCTTCAAAGCTGGTGAGTACATCCGAACAGCCTTTGGTCTTGTTTTTAACTAAGGCTTTTAACTAAGGAAGGGTATAACCTCATGATCGTTAGATGCTGAACATTTCAGTGTAAACTGTTAAGTTTCTATCAAAGTAAAACAAATACTTGTAGGGTCATGAACTGTATCCTAAGATTTGAAAAATCTAACAGGTTACATTTAATTACTGAAACCAAGAAATTTAGGGATCTGACTTATACAGCGAGAAATAAGAGAATTGATATTTTCTTTGATGATTAAAATCCAAACATATTGTGTAACAAATGATGAAACCTGTAGATTTGTCATGCTAACCATTTGCTCTTCATTTTGTAGTTTATAGGAATACAGGATCAGAACCTTCTTTCTGCAAGACAATTGTCCCACTGTTGAGTAACTTTGTTGGAAATGAAAACTCACTTTTGCATCCGCTCATTAGACTCCTCATCCATTGTTAAGGGACTCAGCAAAGATGAGGAGATGATACCGAAGGAGCCCAAGGGCTGGTGTGTAATAGGCGAAGAAGCCTGGCGAGCAGATATTCCACTAATAGAAGGAGAGTCTCTAAGGACAGAGGAAAACGGCAGACACGTTGGGGCACAGGACACTGACATGTTTACCACCTCTACCATTTTCTTATTCATAAAGGCCAGTCCGGAGTTAGGAATTTTTGAGGGCTTAGTCTGGCAGTCAAGCGGGTCTTTATTACTTGTTTGGGATGTCATCTCCGTGCCCTTCAACCCTTCAAGGTCGCTAGGCCTAGTAGTTGACCTGTTGATAAGACTATTGGACTGCGACAGTTCCAGGGGCGTCTGTGAGGCATCCACGATGGCTGCCTGCTCACTCTGATGGATAGTCTCACAATCATCTGCGCTGCTCCTGCTACCCTGTTCTGCTGCACTTTTACACACACATGGTTTGTCTTCACAGCTACAGGGAGCTACTTCCGAATGAAGGAGATGCACATCTTCCACTGGAACGCTCTCTCCACTCATGTGTGTTTTATTGTTCTTTTCTTCCCTCTGACTACCAATAACGGCACTTGCCTGTAGAAAAAGCCTCCCTACAGAGTTTGGAGAAAGTGACACATCAGGCAAATCACTTAACACCGCCTTTCCTTCATAAGTCTCTGACATGTCTTGAAAGTTTGAATGTCCAATGCCTGTGTTCTTTTCACCGAGGTCAGTGTTAGGGCTTAGCATCTCTGAGTGCTCTGGATCTATGCCACTGTTCAAAGTAGACAAATCCTGGTGCTGCCCTGAGCTTGCTCTGTCTTTTTCCAAAGCAATTAGAACAAGATCTTCCACTGCATCTTCTGGGCTGCTTATTTGTGGTGCAGAGACAGACTTAGTCAGTTTGTTAAGTTTCCTTTGTTGCTGGTCCTCCTCATAGGGCAGGGAGCTAATTGAGGTGAGAGAGGCTTGTATACTTCCACTTGGAAGGCTGCCGTTGCTCTCCATTCGCAGGCCTTCCAGGCAGCTGTGATGGACTGAGTGGTCCATTATAATTTGCTTCGGGATTTCCCGCTCACTAAAAATATCTGAAGAGGGTCGTCCTCGAAGTTGAGCTTCCACAGGCCATGCCACTGAACTAGGCTCGCTCTCAATACCTGAATCTGAGATCACAGATGATGAGCGTTTTAGGATTTTTGAGCCTACTAAGCCTCCACAATGAGTTATTTGTTTTCTCAGGTCCTCTGGAAAGGGAGGTAAAGCAGGACTCACCTTGGGAGTCAGTAGGCTGTCGACAGGAACATCTTCGTTGTCATCATCCATAGAGTAATTTGAAGGCATAGCAATATCACTATCCTCTTCAGTGTTTTCTTGCACTTTATTTGTACTAAGGTTATTATCACAAAGTACAAAGACATTTTTTCTATCATTAAGAACAGGAGACCCATTACCACTGTTGGTGCCGTCAGTGTGGAAATCATTATTAGCGGAAAGAAAAAGAGCTGCCTCTTCAGTGCATTGATCAGTATCAAAGGGTTTATCACCATTCAGATATTCAGTCACACAACGTTCTTCACAATGCACAGCCTGGATTAGATTTTGGGTATCTGTTACGTCATTGTGGCTCTTATCCACTATGACTGGAAGGTGCACAGGCAAGTCTGTGCATTCTTCACCCTCCAAGGAATGCCGTGATAGTGCTGGTGATTGGGTGTCCTGGTTGCTATGAGGAAACCTTGCGGGGGAGAATGATGAGCCGATTTTCTCTATGGTGGTTTTAAGTAGTGGTACATTCGAAATGGTTTCTGAAAAAAAAATCAAGGATAGTTATGAAGGAAGTAGTATGGCTGGAGTATATTTTGAGAACCTGTGTTACCTGTCGACATAGAATCTGCATATCTGTCCTCAAAGATGATGGGCAGGCTATTCCAGTCTCCATCGATGTCCAGGCACTCAACAGGTAAGGGAGGCATTTTGATCAAATAGTCAGAGCTCCGTACTTCTGCAGCTATGTGGCCATGTTTGTTGATTCTGAAAAATGATACAAATCTTCAATATGCAACACTTCTCATCTCAAAAAGCAACTTTCTTAAAGGACAGAGACTCACAGTTCTTCCTGAAACGTCAGACAGATCTCTTTCGGGTGTTCGATGAAAAAATATGCCTCTGAGAACCTTCTCACCTGGTATTCAAATCACAGGAAACAAGAAATGTACACCTCAGTCTCTGATTTTCTTTAATTAGCACAAGAGGTGGTAAAAAAAGCAAACAGTGTACAAAATTCAAGCCATGACAGTTTGTGCAGCAGACCAAAGAAACACTTTCTCCATTTAGAAACGCATCAGCCCTAACAATAAGTGAGCATGACATCCAGATCACAAGGAACACAGTTTCTGTGTGTATTTCCTTTGACAGTAATTACAAAATAAGTGCTAATTGAAACCCTAACTCTCCCAAAGAGAAGAGAATTGGCAGTATTGTCTTGTGGTAATTCAAACCAGAGGCAAACATGTTCATTATTTTCAAATAAATGAGACAAAACAGTCCAGCATCATTTAGTCCTGAGAGCGCAACAGTGAAGAACATACAGTGGTCATATTATACAGGCCAATGATCAGATACCAAATTAGCCTTCTCAGATGGGTTTATGCAGTCTATCGTTCGTTCCATTTTTTTTTTTTTGACAAAAATTTTTTTCTTCAAAATCCCACACTTTTAAAAGACACCCATAATTTTATATTTTACCAACATTTATTAAAAGCTTTAACACCAAAATCTGAAAACAATCATAATCTGCGACCACAGTGGGCAATAGTATTCATTTAAGCACCAACACATCAGGGATTGTAAGGTTCATGAGTTATTTATTAAAATCACATTTACTAAAAATATTATTATTTCTTTTCTTTTAAACTCTCTTTGCAGGTCTATTGCACGGAATGCCCATTTGCGGCTGTTTATATATACATGTAAACTAATGTAGCCATTAAGTAAATCTATAAAAACATAATGATTACAAGTGTTTTGTAGAAAGAGTAATTGGGTTAAAGCTTTTATATAGTAATGCCACCTCCTCACTGTAGTCTGGACTCATTACCTAATATTTGATCCTTAAATCCCACATATTAAAAAGTATGATGGCCATCCATGAATTTACAGAAGTATAAAACATACCCTATTTCAATAAAAATAATTTCCAAGGTTCTGTCAAATTTTCAGTGTATTTTCAAAACATTTGATAGAATATGTTACTCTCAAATAGATAGGATCATATAGGTCACAACGTATAACAGCTATCAGAAAATATGATCTCAAATTTCTTGCTCGGATGGTAATTTGAAAAATGTCTGATTTCCAATACCTTTATTTCCGACAGTGTTTTATGGGAAATGGAGCTATCCCGTGTATACAGTGCTGCACAAGCAGGTTACACAGCAGACTTATTGAATTGTGATGAAGAACAAAGCAAGAAACGCATCAATACTATTCACCTCACATCTAAAATTTGTTATTTAAGTGTTAAAATATGTTTGATTAGTAATTAACGGGTTCCTGGTGGATAGAGCAGCAAAAATCATCGATGCTCCTTTATCCACCCTCCAAGACTTATACAAATCAAGGACCATAAACCGGGAACAAAATATTATCAAAGACTCCTCACACCCTGGTCACAAACTCTTTAACCTTCTACCCTCTTGCAGCCGCTACAGAGCCCTGAACACAAAATCAAACAGACACTGTAACAGTTTCTTTCCAAATGCCATCAAACTTATTAATGAAAAAAACTAAACTGCTGTTTACTGTTGTGTACATGCCACACTGCACTTTATACATGCTATATAATACTGTAACTGCACCTTAACTATTTATCTTACACTAGTTTTATATTTTCTGTACATATGCAAACTCTGCTGAACATGTAAACTTGTATATTGTCTACATAGTCTTGTTGTATATTGTATTGTTGTAAATTGTAGAGAGCTAACAACAGGCGGAAACAAATTCCTTGTGTGCGTAAACATACTTGGCGAATAAAGCTGATTCTGATTCTGATTCAGATTATTTGTGTTGCACCTCCTCTGAAGAGGATGACAAAAATGATTCGTTTGTATTGAAGTTTGATATTTTTTATAGGCATGTACAGTGGCAAAGCAGAACCAAGTCACTTTCATAATTTTTTAGGAACATAAAAAACAAACAAGCTTAAAAAGATGAGCTCACGTCAAGAACACAAACACCCCAACGGTCATAGATTAAGATGGATTGCAGACTTTAGTGTAACACCTTCTAAAGCATGTTGGTAAATTGTAATAATCAAGATCACATGTGGTTTTTAAATGTTTGGATTTTAATGAAAGGATAAAGTCAAAATTGTAAACAACATAAATCGTTATTTTCCCAATTTCAAAAATAAAACTAAAATAAACAAAAAGTGTACACGGACCAAGCTCAACTCTTTTGTAAAAGTTTTTTGCTACGAGTGAGAATCCCAGTCAACTGTGACCTGAATCCTTCAGATGTATCTTAAAATGACTTTGTTCATACATTTAAATCAAAATGAGAATAGGATAATTTCATGTGTTTAAATAGCTTTATCTTGGGCCAGAACTAAGTCAGACAGAAAATCCTTACAGTCATCTAAAGAGGACTGAGCAAGAACCCTTTAAATGGAAACAAATATGAATCAAGTCAAAAAAGTGAGATCTTGTACAGTAACATTATTTCTGGAAAGTAATAGCAGATCCAATAGCTCTGAGATATGTTGCAGTACCAGTATTTGGTCTAAAGACCTCACTGGGATGACCAAAGTAAATGCTATGTGCCTTTCTTTATAATTACAATGAATGATTTCATAATAGTTTTTCATATTCTTTGTAATGCAGCAGTATTATTATATCATGAGATCATGGCATTTCCATTTAATGTTATCAAGCCGTGATGAAATGTTCATTTGCTATTTTTTACTAGGGTTGACGGAAAAAGTCTTAAAGCTTCTCTGCCAATTTGTTTGCTAAAGACTCCATGTTCCCAGAGGTCCCCCTGCTGACCAAACAGGGTTTAACCACTACAAATAATTTATTGTTTTATAAATTAGTAATACTCCAATTACTTTTGAGTTAATCCTAATAAATTAGTTTCATGCTTTTTTCATATCGACTTTTTTCATTTCCAGTTTTAGATGTTGTAGATAATACAATGGGATCTAAAACATCAGCACCGGTACAACTTAAAGGCTTAATTCATTTTTACTTTGAAAAAAACAAAACATTAATAACATTAAAATGTTTTGCCTTGACTTTAGAATAAAAAGAGAATGAAAAAGCTTAGTAAAATACCAACTAAAAGTTATTGAGAAATCCTCTAGTGGAAAGATTAAGTATGGTAATTGATAAATTTATGTACTAAAGTGCTTATAATTTACTTCCTTACGAAATAAAATGAGTTCAATGTCAACTTTACCACTGCAGTTATTTTCTTAGCGTTTGACTCCAATGCCGTTACACCTATGGGCTTCCTGGTTTTAGCGCCTTGAAACACAATAAACGGCCACGGTGAACAACAAACTTCATAACGGATGAGATTAATGATCTTTAGTCAGATACAAAAATCAGGCTAAGAGTAGCTAATCATGTTCTAAATAGGAAAAATAAGCACTGCTTTTATTTCTTTAAACATATTATAATTGTTCAAATTTCAAATATTATTTATGTTTTTTAAGGCCATTATGAAAAACCCATTTTAACTATGGAGATTATTTCTAACAAAATAGGTTACCTAACAAATTGCTGCTAGCAATGGAAGTCTTCCCTAAACCTATTATATTACCTTTTTGTTTTCAACACATGTTTTGAAGCATTACCCTGAGTTATACTCTCACTAGTAATTATTCATATTCTGCTGACATGCTTCATGTAGATGTTGATTATTTTCATAATCTAGAGGACAATTAGAGATGTAAGACTTAATGCCGGTGACTTGAAGGGCTAGTACAAAAGCAACCTGGGCTTTAACTACACAAAGGCAAAAGCACAGGGTTATATTATAAGCAATCTCCCTGTCATGTATAATTGAAAAGAAAGATCATACAAGTTTTAAGTGCATAGAAATTCATATACTTTCCAGAAGGCTGACATTTTCATGTAAAATATCGTTTTCCTCTGGTCTCTTGTCCAATTCAAACTTTCTGTGACAAAATTTGGTTGTCTAGACTCCAAAGTGCAGTTTAAGAGCGATACAGGCCACTGAAAGTTATTATAGGATATGAGTTTTACGTTTTTAAAATAGCTGGCAAAAAACACTTTTATGCTACATTCTTTTTTGATGGACCTGTACATACTAACAAAACACAGGTTAGATTCATCTAATGTAGGTAGGTTCTTTGCTTGAGACTCACCCGAAGTGTGTGATGTTCCTGGGCCAGATAGGAGAGGATGTAAGGGTTAAGCACAGCCGTCTCCAGGAATTGGCTCCACAGAGCAGCCAGCTGGGAACAGAGCTGGCTCACGTCCCTGCTGATCTGTTCGGCTACCTTCTCAGGGCCTTCCTGCAGCTGAAAACCGTTTAGAATGTAAAGGGAGCTCACAAGTAACATTTGGATCACTGTGTTTTAGGAGCTGTTAATTTCATGTTAACCTCAAATCTAAAATTAATAAAGTTCCTTTGGTGATTTTATGTGGAAACAGTTGTGACTAAGAGGCAGATTACTCTGACCCATCTCTTAACCAGTTGGGTCAAAGTAAGCTGGATGTGAAATATGAAACATTATACGCTTAACATCTAAAATTGTTCTAAAGTCTCACATTTTGGGCCCTGTGGCTTAAAATCAAATACATTTTATAATAAATCTGTTTGCAGTGGGCATAATACAACAGGCTACCTAACAAAGCCAACTAATGACTTTTTTTCATTGACATAATGAAACTCGGTGTATATACTGTCGATGATGGCAACTGGGAATGGAAAATTAAATATTTGATAAAATTGTAGATATATATCTTTTTGTCCATTAACTCACCTGTAACTCAATGGAGAGCTGATTTAGAACTTCATCTACAGGCAGCACCTCTGTCGAATAGAACGTATTTGCAGAGCTTAGTGCACAGATAATTTCTCCGTATACCAAGAAAAAAAGCAGAATTACTCAACGTTTCTTCAAATTAAGTGATTAAGCAACGTAAATGAAGGCCAAATACTTGCCTTTCTCTATCATAGTACCTCGTTTAACATCTCTACATATTATGTTTTCTTCTCATCTTTGCAGTTTTTCTGTAGACGGATGTTCCTGATCTATCAACTATCTAAGGTGACGGTAAACTGTAATCACAATCCAAAACTGATCAATTATAATAAATGTCTGTACATTACATAACATCATATAATGAAGCCATATGTATTTACTTTGACCTTTATGACAGATACCACAATCTCAGGTTATTCTAGCTTCATTTGTCATTATGCAAGAATGCCAGAAAACCATTTACCAGGTAAATGTACTGGAAATTATCAGGCTAAAAATGTGAATAAAAACATGTGAATTAATAATTGAGATTATTGACTGAGATCATAACTTGTAGGGAATTAGTCTCATCAAAAGGAGGACACATAGATTTCATATATATATTACACCGTTGTGTCAAATGCCAAAACAGACAATGGCTATAATCAAAAGCACTAAAGCAATAGAGCAATGATCACACATACAACATCGGTGAGAGCCTTTGGTTCCTTGTTTCAGGCACTAGCACTAAGTATGTGCAGAACAGTAACTTAAAAATGTAGCAAAGTTATTTTTCTTTTTTTATACATATTTTATAATTTAATAGGTTAGATCCTGGTTATCTGTTGATAAAATCCTTACCTTTTTTCCTTCTTACTGCTTTTTTTTCCTTCAGCCCGCTTTTTTTGCAGACATGTGAAAAACTTGCACTGATCAGAAGACAACGAAATGTGTTCCTTTGTCCAGTGCACTTATAAATTATTATATTTATGATTTTCGAATATTAAATAATAATTTATAGAATTTACTTTTGTAGTTTAATGGCACTAGCATTACTTGCGTTCTTCTAGTCTCGCGGAATCATGATTTCACTTTCATTGGACATGTCTGACAACCTGGAGTAGGCTATGCCTCAAAAATCAACACATCACAATCTGTTTTAAGGATATTCAGCAACAGATAATAAACAAAGTCATTATCATCTATTAATCTAGAAAGAGTTTCAAAGCTATTTATAAGTGAACCACAATGAGATTCATTGCAAGGAACATTTTGGTTTCTTAGTTTGAACCTTCAGCTCAAGCATGTTTGGGTCATGCAGCAAGTGAGTTTTGAATTGTTCTCCTATGCCCAGCATTATTTACTCAGGTTATCGTTGTCTGACAAAACCAGTTTGATGACCTGAAACATTCAAGTGTGACGGAGGAAAGTGAAAACCCAATAAACATGCAAGCCAGCAAATGTCAATTACAGTTGTTTTAGGATTAATCTGCAACATTAATTGTTATAATGCCACTAATGGTGATCTTATCTTCTATCATTTTATTTTGTAATTTTCTTTTATTAAACATTTGCTTCAAAACGAAAGAATAAATCTGTCTCACCTGATTCCAATGGAACCTGCTGGAGCTGCGTGATTTCCTGCCTCAGTGATCTGTGGTAGGTGCGCAGCCCTCCGTGCGCCGCCAGCAGGAGGCGACAGAGCCTCCGGTGCCACGCATGAGCTCTCTGCAGGCAGTTTTCACTGGGCACATAAAAGCTTCCCTGCAGGTACAAACACGGGACAGGAAACGTGAGCTGCTGCACGTTCAGCATTCAGCTCTTAATGACAGACACGTTCACAGACTTGAGCTTTACAAGCTCCACTACAGGCCTTCTGCCAGCGTCTCGCACTACCAGTAAAGCGATCCTGTTTCAGCGAGAGCACAGTCACATTAATTATTTGGAGCACAAATGGAAACAAATGGACCTTAAACACAGCGGGCTGTAAAAGCAGATCAATACATTTCAGTGGCTCAAAGAGAATTCCCTTTATTGCCCTTAAAAGGTTGCCACGATGACAACTCAAAGTCACTACTTGTTTATAGTCTGAGGAATAACAGAGTGGACATATTATTAAAAGCACAATACTTAAGAAAAAAAACATGAATTTAATCTTTTGTTAATAATAAGATCATCAGCTGAAAATGACAAATATGTTTTTCAAAAGATCAACTGTAAACAATATATAAATGCAACAGATCTGAAGCTGTGAGACGTTCTAACATCCTCTCTTTCTTTGTCTTTTTTGAGCTATAATGTAGACCCTGATTCCACCAGATGGCAGTCTTAAAAAGCAATAAAATTGTTCTTTGTGCTTCCAAAAAGAAATGTACAGCATGCATTGACTGTCGATGCATTTTGAAACTCCGGAGCCTTGAAGGCACCATTTGTATGTATTTATTTGCAGACTTGCAAAAACTTTTACAATCACTTTACATAAAACATTGTTATGACCAGCGAAGACCAAGGAACACAGAATATGGGTCAGAGAGAAAGTTGTAGAGTGCAATTAATGTATAGTTCTAAAGCAACCCCATGCTTTAAGCATCTCGGAGCAGGGCTTTATTCATCATGAAATGGAAGTTGTACAACTGGAAACCTACCAAGAGTTGAATTACCTCTTCTTTGCTATCAGTATTTCTTAAAATATTACTACAGGTGACCTTCACAGCACTGAAGTAGGTTTATTCATCCCCCACTCACTCCACTATATGGCAAAATCATGCTATGTTGGGGACTTTACAATTGCTGCAGACATCAGCTCAGATGGGGAAAGCTATCAACATTTTTGCGCCCTTTATGGGCGAGTATCAAGATGAAGGCCATTGTTTAAACAAAGCCATTAGGAGTCTTGTTTGTACCGTGCCTCAAGGAATGTAGGATATGTGCTAAACTAAAGCTAAACTTCTGAGTGTACATGCCAAACAATATGTGTGGAAGAAACTGTCGTCCTGGTTCTTTCTGTGGGTCCTCTCCCATTGGGGACGCATATGTCTGTGAACTCATTCTTTAGGTCACTTCGAAGAGTTTTTGATACGTGAATGTGGAAAGAGAGAAAATGGAGGGAAATATAAAACAACATAAGAAAATCTGTTAGACACAAGAGTACAAGAGTTAAGACTGGGAGCAGAGCGGCCAAGTCTAAGGAGACGGAAAAGGACATTTCTGGCCAACATCCAAGACACTAAGTAAGAGGAATAAAACTAACCACACCATCCACAAAATGAAACGTAGTGTTGATGGCATCGTACTTGTTCTGCTCTTCATTCAATTTGATTGCTCTGGACACATTAATTAAAGTATAATGGGCAAACCAGACTTCCAGCTTTATTTGTAGTAAAAGGTGGTTCGACCAAAGTGTGATAATTTGAAAACTATGGACAATTGAAATTTGAATAATTTTTCCTCTTAATACTCTTCATCTTGTGTTGGTATATTGCATCAAATCTGAATAAAATAGTGTTCAGATCTCTGGTCGTAATGCATCAAAATATTAGAATGTTAAAGGGATCTGAATAAACAGAGACTGGATATTTATTAAATGCTAATGCCTCAACACAACAGACAGCGGAGCGATCCGGGAGAACAGCGTCTGTCATTTGTGGAGTCCTTCCGAAGGCTGTAATGTTTTAACAGCGCCATTGCGGCTCGGCTTTGGGAGCTATGTAATGCCTGACTGACTGACTGACTGACTGAAGATGTACTGTAATTTGCCATGAGCGAGTAAAGTTGACCACCCTGTGATCGTACGTATGTGTGCTCTGTAATTTCAGCTGCATATTACACCCAAACCTGAAAGGAACATCTGTATGTTTTTAATATTTCTTTCTAGATTTGTAGATGCTTGCTTGAATCAGTTTAAGACAAACGAAAACTGTTATTTTATGGTTTAAATAGCAACTAATGAATAAGTATAAGATGCTCAGGAGGTCCTCTGACGTTTCTGCTTTTTAGCTGTTTATTTTAAGTGAAATTTATATCACCTTTAGCAAAACTTTATTTCATTCAGGTAAATAATTTGAAACACATAATCAGAAGGAAAGGGGAAATAACTAAAGGAAAGATGCACGGTGTTAAGAGGGAAAGTGATAAAAAAATAATATAGCTGCAGGTAAAATAGCTCTAAATAAATAAAGGATGAGGGAGGAGCTGAAGTTCTGAACACATTTCACCTGCAGGTATGCGGTACGTGGCGCTTTTGAGCAGAACTCGTTACTTTGATCAAACGAAACCCCCCTGCCTCGCTTAACCAGGGCTTATTAAAGTGCCCAGCTTGAGGCGTCGGTGGGGGCTCATTACGATTTATGGTGCAGGCTGGGACGTCCGCCTAGGAAAACATGCAACCTGTAGCTTTACAACTGCACTCTGTATAAATGAAACATAATGCAAGATGCAAAGAAAGAGAAATACATTTTAAAATAATAAAAAAAATTAATATATATTTGTGATCTAAATTCTGCACTGAAAGCGAAAGCTGTGAAAAAGTACACAATAATGACAAGGTCACTGTAGCTGTCATTACTACCAAGATCTTTAGAAAGCCAAAATATTCTTCAAACTGGACATGACCCAATAAGCTGTGAAAAATTAACAAAAAGTCCTTATACTGTACGTTTGGCACAAGTACTTCCTGATTTGCCTATTTTCACCTGTAACCTACAATATGTTCAGTTAATTTAGTATCACCGCTGTTTGTCCAAGGAAACCCAGTAAAGGCCATATAAAGATGCCTGAATAATAACTTTATGAAGGTGAAATGTCTAAACATACAGTAATGTAATAGCATATTAGAGCAACATACAGTATTTGAAACGTGATTAGAAACACATCTAATTACAGACATGAGACATTGCAAGGCAGCAGAAAGGACAAATAATACTAGATTGAATAGATTGCTACTTATTTACATCTGCAGGAGTTCTTTTGATTGGCTTTCAAAAGCCACAAATGTGTTGTTAATCAAACTGGACCCATGCAATGTGAAGCCAAGTGAACCTGTGGAGTCCTTCTTGTCTTTAGCAAGCATATTTGGGCAATATGTTTATTTTAGCAGGGTTGAAAGCCGTAGTTATTCTTCTGGCAGCTTGTTATCAGGGTACAACTAAATAGAGCAAAGCTTACATGCTAGAGGACCAGAACTGAACCAATGTAATTGTTATTTTATTTGATACATGGACAATATGGGCTAGGGAAAAACAAAGAGAGAGATATGAAGAGAGGGAGAGAAAGAGAGAGAGAAGGGGGGGGGGGGGGGGGGGGGTGACAGTAGTTTGTTTCTTGAGACATAATGAACTCTGGTTTTTCCACGAAAGGTTAACATACCTCAGAGATGACAGGTTTGCAGTATCCAGCTCCAAACACGAGGTTCTCTACAGAAACAGCAGATGGGTCGTGCAGACTGTCTGGTGAGTCTTTCCCCAGCCAGCCCTTCCCCATACGTGCAAAACTGGAAGAAGGACAAGGAGGACCCATGTAGGGACAAACAGTGATGTTTTGTGTGTGTGTGTGTGTGTGTGTGTGTGTGTGTGTGTGTGTGTGTGTGTGTGTGTGTGTGTGTGTGTGTGTGTGTGTGTGTGTGTGTGTTTGGAAAGTAAAAAAGATTAGCTGCAAATTACAATATTGACCAAGTTTTCACCTTTTTCTGATTGAATAATGTTATTTTTGCCATCTATGTCTTGACATATAAATTGTGGCAATTTTTCATGCTTCTAACAAGCATCTGAAAACGCCTTCTGTAAAATCTTAGAGAAAGAATACAGACTTATTTGTTTTCCCATCTCGTATTTCAATGTTTTTATTAGAAAGTCCAAGACAACAAAACAAAGTTCTACAGTTCACAAGGTTGACTGCACATAACTAACCTACTGTTTATTCCAAAGGTTAAAAGTTATTACAATTAGCTCGCTCATGTCAAGCTTTTTACCTAGCAGTTGTAAATTCAAACACAGGTTCGTTAGAGGAAAGGAAATAGATTGTGACTATGTTTTAGGTCAAAGAAAGTTTACCACATCAAATAGACTCTTTGACAAAATTATTCATATAACGGCTATTTTTTTTAAACAGGATCAATAAGTTCGTTAGCTAAAACGTTTTTGCTTAGTGAATGTCCATGTTTTAACTTTGCTAGAAGTGTTGCTGAATGTAAAATGTTTGCAAACAACAATACATCATACCTGATTAGTGGTTGATGTAAGGCAACCAGTGAAGCGTGCACGGAGACCGAAACGACAGAAAGGTGGAAGTAGTCGAACATGACCGGGACGTGATGGTGAAGGCCTCGACGCGGATGGAAGTGGAGGCTTAGGGTCCGGCTGCTAATCAGGGGAACTGTCAAAATCTCTGCTAACCTGATAGAACGGAAGAGCGCATATAGAGTCATGAACGAAAACATTTCACTTCAATTCACTATGTTTTTTTCAGTACCCTATCACCAAAAAACACAGACTTAAACAAATAAAATTAAAATAAAAACCTACTGTTGCTCATTGTCTGTGAAGTGAAGGTCCAACTTTAACTGGAAATCCACCTCACTCAAGGCTTCCTCCAACTGCAAAGACAAGCAAAAATTAATGTATGATATCATAGAATCATGAGAAACATTTTACAACTAACTAGGCCCCTAAATCCCCTTTTAATCAACACAAGGACATATTTGACCTTTCAAGTGTTTATTTTTAAGTTAAAAACTAGTCACGCTAAATTAACAATTATACTGTTTTGTTATATACCCAGAACCTCATCTTTGAAAAGCTTGCCCTCACTCTGGTCGCTCGCTTTCATAAAACAATGAGCTCCTGTCGAGAATGTTCACCTCTGATACCTTGACGAGTACTTGCGGGGGAAAAATAGGTGTGCTTCATGGAGTTGCTCTCCCTATGAGGCACCTTTTAGAACAGGTCAGTAGGTCTCCAAAGAAGAACATCCTGAAACCTGGCTGAATAACAGTGTGCTTAGGCTGGACTTGCACACTGGGAATACTTCAGGTAGAGAATCCCGGTGCTTGGACTGAAGGCTAAGATTGAGGCACAGGAGCTAGGTCACTAGGAACTGAGTCATCAAAGAGATAACTACAGATCCGTTGTTCTGTCTGACAGATCCAAGATTGAGACGAGAGCCAGAGGTAGAAAGTAGAGGTAGGTTGACAGGAATGGCGGGAACACATGCAGCAAATGTAGTCTGGTCCGGGAGTCAAACCCGAAACGAAGGCCTCCAAACGTGGGTTGCGCTAACCGCTACGCCACCACAGCACGCGCTAAAAAGGTATTTTGTAGTAATTGCGTCGTAGTAAAAAGAAGGGTGTAAGAAATAATTTTTTCCACTTTTGTGATTACATTCTTTCGACCTATCACATAAAATAAAGCATATTTGATGAAGATAAAATCTCAATACAATAAGTAAAGTTTTGTTGTTGTGAAAACCAGATCCTGTATCAACTGCGGAAACAGCAACGTCTTTCTAAGGATTAGTGTGCACTATGTGAAATTAAATAGTGGTTCTTTGCTTTTATCTCAGCACAATAAAAGTACAAATGTTTGCAGTTCTACTCAACATGGATTTTTAGATTGATTAGGCATAGATACGAGTGCACACAAGGGAAATTAAGGGCTATTTGTGTCTGTGCTCTCTCTGACTTTGAGCAGCAGATAACATCTGGAAGGTTAATGAATGGAAGGATCTTGGCATTCTCCTTAAATAAAATGTGACGCTCTTGTCTCTGAATCGCCACTTAAACTTTCACATTTAATGAAATTTTCTAAAATTGGAACTCACATGAATCATTTTAAGGGAATCAGTAAACGTATATCCATTATCAATTGAAAAGGTGCATGTTATTTGTAATTGAACCATAGCTGTCACAGCCGAAGGTTCCATTCCCAAAAGGGAGGCAGAGTGGATTCTCTCCAGGGTGCACCCACAGTGAAAACGGAAAAGACAGTACATCAATACCTGTCTGGCAGGTTTGTACAGTTGCTCATTTGAGCTATAATAGGCATTTTGGGACAGAGACAATTAACATGTATGCCAGTTAAAGCACATCAATTCCAAGAGGCAGATTGCAAAATCCAAAGATCCTCAAAGGGGATGATGTGTCTTTTAATAATAAAGGCAGCGTTCATTTGAACTTTAACACCTGTAGCTTCTAAAGGGTTTTGAGGACATTGAGTCCCTCCTTGTTATTTTATCAACATTGTCACCATCTTTAAAAAGTATGTAGGATGAATGATATTTGTGATAATTTGTGATAATTAATCCCTGTGCAGGTTTACATATAAATGATCACATTCTGAGTAAAATACTGTTGCATATAACTTTTTAAAAAGATCCTTGAAATTATGTGATAAAGAGTTTAATCAGATTTAAAAATGTATATTTCTGTTTACACTTCAAGAAGCTATTTGCCTCCAGAGAAATTGGTATTTGCTATGGCTGTTGCTTTAAACAGTTGAACACTGGAGCTGGAATATTTCTTTTATTTAACTGCATAATTAGAATATAGGTTTATAGTGCTGCAAAAAATGTTTTTTTAGAGATCATTTCTGTTTTTGTTTGTTTTTACACCTAATTCTAATTTTACTATAAGTCATATCTTAACAAAGAACAATGTTACTGAGAGTAAATACAAAAAGCAACCAACGTGGAACTCAATTCGCAATTGATAAATCCTGAATCAACTATCAAATTTCACTGGCTACACTCTACCTAATTACTTGCTGAAAACATAATAATGCTCTCTGCCAGAAAACCCTGAAGGAACCTTAAATCTTATATGGGCAAGGATTAAGCAGCAGATTAAGGATCTAATGGCTTGAAACAAACTTGGTTACAGCTTTTGATTGGAATAGTCAAATTGTGTGCTTGAATCCTACTGTGATACTTTGGGATGATGTTAAACAAGGAGTTTGAGAAGCATCTGAATACCGAATGAAGGAGACAAAGAGGACAATAAACGCTGGAACAAAATGATTCCCCTGTCAAACAACCATTTCCGGTTATTATAAATATCAATTTCGTTTTCACGGAGTATTATGTGATGTGAATGAAACAAGGAGGACCCAGAATTTCAGCATAATAACGATACCGATATTTGTTGCAAAAATAAAGTTCAACATTTAGGGACATGACAGGATTCATGGATACCTGGGCAGAAACAGGGTCAAAATTAGGGAAGCAGAATTTGCTGACAGATCTATAGGTCAGGCAATAATCAGAAATCCAGAGTCATAAACAAGGTGAATGTCCAGAAAAGTCAAAAGGGTGGGAGAAGCCCAGAGGGCAAGGCAGAACAGCTGGTAATCTATTAGCGATATACTTTTAAAAATCGAGCACCTCTGAGTTTGAGGCCAGCTGATAAAGGCTGGAACACAGATGAAAAGAATAAGGGCTGATGAATCAGAGACAGCGCAACACAGATAGAATAAAAGAGTAATCGGAATGGAGAGATTATTGGGAAAAAAACAAACAGTCAGGCCATAATCATGACAATAAGCCAAACTCTGTCAAATAATTACATTTATTTATGATGAAAAACGGTGATTCCCAAACTCTGGGACGCACACCACCAGTGGTACTCAAGCTGCAGGGAAGGGGGGCTAGAGATTAAAACGGCAATTGCGGATCTGTCTTTCAAAAAACCTGTTGAATGTTTGGTGGGCTGTATGACAGTATTTAATAGTTGCTACCAGATATTGCAAAGTATGCAAATTTTGTCCATCTGGGCCTTCCGTATCCAACACTTTCTATCCGAGATAATGGAAAGAGCACATTTTGACACAGCTCTCTCCCAATGAAGAGCAGTGATTACAGCAATTAATATGTTTAGTTTGAATACATGTGCTAGACTTTCACGTCTTTACCATAGCAATTAATATAAACCTGTACTGCTATGCTCTAAGAAGGAAGTAAAGCAAACAAAGACCTTCTCAATTAAGAGAAAAGCAGAAAGCACTGTTGGTGAATCTTAACTTTAATTGTTTTGCTACCTCTAATTTCGTTAGGAGGCTACAGCAAATTGAAATCCATTCATAACTGACAATTTAAGAAGCTATAAAGACCAGACGTGGTGATTGTACAAAAAACAGAAACACTGC
>JAVLVB010000132.1:1218044-1233763 GCA_032876305.1 Orestias chungarensis | reverse complement strand
TGTGTGTGTGTGTGTGTGTGTGTGTGTGTGTGTGTGTGTGTGTGTGTGTGTGTGAGTGCATGTGTGTGTTTTATGTGTGCAGATAATGTCACTAGTGTGACCCACCCTTTCTCCATCCAACAGCAGTTGGACTTTAAAGACCATGCAGTCGTTAACAGCAATATCCTCATTTCGGTACAGGATCTGAAATATCCGGCTGAAGATGCTGCCATCATACACCCCCGGAGAGCTGAAGCTACACTCTCCTAGTGTAGGACACAACAAAACAGGACAACAATTAGGAAATCACTTGTGTAGAATAGTCACTAACTCACTTAAATTCACAAGGTTGCAGAGTGTTTACTCCTGGAGACAATACTGCACTTTAGAAATGTGAAGCTTTTACAACCAATAAGAGAGGGGTTATAAAAGGAGACATTTACAAAGGCTTTTCTGAGGATCTGAGAGAGAAAAGTGATTATTATTCACTGGATCATACATGTACTCTCTGTTATCACACATATTACAGTTAGAAATCACAAAACACAAGTGGCCACCATAGTAAGAATGAAAAACTAATAATGTTTTATTGACCATCTGTATTTATTAAATTGAATAACGGCTGATTCCATGGTGCACTCATTGTGTTTTATGCCTGTTTGATACGTAATAGTAACCTTAATACCAAGGAGATAATCAAATGCATAACTCTTCAGGGTTTTATTCACGTTTCTAAAGTTGTTGTAGGCTGTTGCTGCCAACTGTTGCAGTTGTTAAAGTTTTCTACCAACCTCTCATAGTTAAAATAAATTAAGCCCAACTGTCTTTTCCAAAGGGTATTTGAACATTAAAAAACAGAACTACTTATGAAATGGCTTCATTACATTTTGGAACCAAAATGGAGACCACAATCCAGGTTCAATTTTATTTGAAAACAGACGTATAGGTGCACAAGAAGAAAGAGCGTCTTTTAGACCTTGCTTGTCTAGCTACATCAAGTTTTAACTAGAAGAAATGAAAATGTGTGTTTACTGGAGATTGTTTGAACCACAGGACCGTAAAGTGAAGGTAACTATATAATAGAAACCAAGAGTGCTAAAACCTTGGAGATTTAGTACTGGGTAGCTTGTTTACACTCAAAGCTATACTGATCTGATCTCAGCAATGAAAACAGCGGTTTTTCTGCACATCTTTGTCAGCAACATGACCAAATCAGATCCAAAAGAGTTTATTAAATCCAGAGTAAGGAAGTATGCGTCAAAGGCACAGGCAGATCAGAGCAGACAGTGAGCAGACAAAGGTGATTGTCAGGAATCAAAAACAGTTTGGCCAAAAGATCAGGATTGGAGACTTTACCCCACAAAGTCTGTGACAAGCGTTAGGGACAAACAACCTAGCACATAGCACAGAGCAGAGGTTATTTATTCAGCAGCACAGGTCAAAGAAACGGACTAATCAGACAGTAAGCTAAGCAAGGGGCTGTGAGCAGAGGGGTAACAGAAATCATTGTAAATAGAGAAATTGTGACAATTTATCAACAGGATTGAGTGTTTACAGCAGAGGATGACCCTGACCTCTGTTCTCCTTCGTCTTGCCTGAGGTGGTCGCAAAATTCCACCGTTATCTATATTTACCTGTCATTTAATTAAGTGTAAAAAATTACATAAAATAGCCCTTTTTTAGTTTGAACAGAAAATTCAATTTGTGCCATCAAACAGCATTAAACTTTGTTTTCCATGCATTGACAAAGATCCCGACAAAGTCTCCAATAACTGCATACTAGCACAAAAATGAAAGGACTGCACTTAAATTACGAATGAATCATATGATGTGCCCTGAACGCACAGTGTCAGAACTTTTTCCTGGTCCACACAGGCCTGAATTGCACATCCACTTGTGAGTTATTAAATGTCTGAAGATTTTTACATAGATCTACTTGTTTAATTTAGATCCATATAAAACTGCTTCAGCAGGAGAAAAACCTGCTGCCTGCATTCCTAACAAGACGTGCTCCAAAGCCTCCCATCTACAACTCTTCAAGGTAGCATCTGCTCCCGGGAAGCAAGATGAATTTAATCTGCTGTCCAGCTCAGATATGATACACAGATGGGACATTTTGTTGAACTACTGGTTTGCTTCTTCGATGTTCTGTATATGTGTGGTTGAAAATTTCTGCAAGTCTCCAGTCAAAACAACAGATTATCTTCAAACTTTTTCCTTCACCATTTAAGAAAAATTGTATTAAATGACGGGCGATATTATCATAATGACTCCCCCTAATGTGGAGATGTCTTGACTGATACAAAAGCCTTAGGTGCAAAATTCACAAAGTAAATTAATCTCAGTTATTGATAAACAGTGGCCCAGAAAACACCATAATAAAAAAGGTGAACATGTCACAAACATAATTTACGAGACAGTTTAACAAGATTGACATAAACTTCAAAAAGGTAGAACCCAGTTTGCTCAAATTAAATATAATCCAATGAAACCAATTATTAAAACAATACAATTGAATTACAAATGAATCCTCAAACCAACTATTCTGGTCCAAACTCATTTATATTGGCCTAAAGCTTCCAGTGAATCATTTAAATCTGTGAACACTTGAGACCTCGTTTAAAAATGCTCCTAAAAGCTTTTATAATAGTTCAAACACCCAATTTACCATAATAAACATTAATGTGTACAGTATAAAATCATCTAAACACTGCCACAGAAGAAAACATTTACAGTCTAGCTTATTTCCGCTTGGTGGCCAATAACCACAATGTAAAATGAATAGGACTCCGAGGTTAGCAGCTTTTAAAACACCACTGAATAGTATTTTAGCTTCACAAGTCACATTTTTGACAACTTACATACGCACGTTGTACAAAAAGATTTCCTTGAACAAGTTTGAAAAATAGACAAATCAACATATACTAAATCAATAAAGCAAAGTGTAACTTGTTTATACTTTTTAATGGGATAATAAAATGTATTATTAAGCTACAAAGTCATTTAAACCAAGGAAGCCAGCAGCTTGCATTAAATTTCCACTAAAATCCCCATTGTAAAAAAAGCTTGGGGTGACATGCACAGAGGCACAATTATGTTTTGTTTTTTTGTAGAAAACTGTCGGCGTATCTGAAAAATGGCGGATGATATCAAAACGACGGATTCTTTTTTTCCTGTTGTTTTATAATAAATCATGTCGGTTGTTGTTCTGTCTCTGGGTGACATTTTTGCTGTTTACATCTTTTCTGTATCGACTGCAGCTG
The DNA here is from genome assembly GCA_032876305.1 of Orestias chungarensis. Lineage (NCBI taxonomy): Eukaryota > Metazoa > Chordata > Actinopteri > Cyprinodontiformes > Cyprinodontidae > Orestias > Orestias chungarensis. The sequence continues at coordinate 1,230,521 of JAVLVB010000132.1, read as the reverse complement.
CAGAGGACACCTTGCTTTCAAGCTGCGAACCATAAGAGGTCTTAGCAATCCCTTGCTGAGCTTTTGCCCTTTTCTGTCCCATTCTTATTGTCAACCTCTCTGCAGGTCCCCTCTTGATAATGCTGTCGCTACCTGCGGCATCAAGCAGCACGAGTCACGAGAACTGATGTGGCGAAGCACGACTTGTCAAAGACTCTGTTGTTGTGTCAAAGTGGCGCCATAACTCATCTGTGAATGTACTCTGGAGAGAAATCAGCTCTTTCACTGAACTGGAGATTTTCTGCAATTTCTTTATCTAAAACAATAAATTGCTGTTTTCTTTCAACTGCTTCTTCTGTGCACTGTTTTCCCCTTTTGCTTGTTGATATATTCTATGTATTAGGCAAACTACCTCCCTAATAACAAAGCAGTTTTTTTTCTTAATACAAGAGACCAACCATTCCAGCCAAGCTGACTGGTTTCTATGTTTTTTAGTTGAACCAGTGTAAATGTCAGTGCTTTGCTAAGCCTATTGTGGTGGTAATAAGAACTGAATGGCATCATACATTCTTTTTCCAAAATCCTGCAACTTTATTACACTTTCATTAGGTTGTGCAGGGCATTGCATGGTTTTTCTGTCAGTTGAGTCTAATACATCAATCTGGTTGTTTGTTTTCAGGTAATTTCTGCTGGTTTGTTCTACGCTCTTATCTTGTTATCCATTTTCCACCTCATTTTTGATTGGGTGCAATGTCTTCCAACTCAAACCAGTCATCAATTATCAGTACCAATATTTGAGCAGGTTTGAATGTCCATTTGTGATGTTAAAATAATGTCATCTGACTGTCTTTGTGTGAGAGAACTGGCTTCTTGCTTAGTACAAGTTATCTATCCATCGCAAATGCACAGCCACAGAGGATGCTGGAGTGCATTAGACAGCACATGACAGGGTTCATGAGGTCACACTGTGGGTTTCCATGAGGCTGAGTGGTAGGATTATGCAAGTATCAGGAATGTTGCGCTAGCAGATGGCCAGATTTTGAAATCAGTGGGTATTCAAAGACACCCCCACACTTCATGAAGGTTGTGATCATCCAAAGTGAAGGCAAACATTTAGCTTGCCAAGCATTACAGGGGTTTGGACTCATGCATTATATCCCGACTCCTATTAAACAGAAGTCAGTCTCTTTACTTACTGCCAAAAAACATTTTATAGTTACTTTTTGCCCCAAATATTCTTTTTTTTTAGTACATCACAGCACCAGAGGGCTTTTACCATCAAAACAATCAGTGAGGAGAATGCTACAAGTTTTCAAGATATTAGATTTACATTCCAACACGGTTTAGGCATGGTGGTAGAAAATATTAAAAAGACATGAAGAAAACCAAAGAAAACCAAAAACCTTCAGTCATGTCAGAAGAGCTTTACCACCTTCAGCCAGGTATTAACATACCTTTTATTGGGCTTAGGGTTAGAGATGTCTAGCTCCCTTTTTTGCAATACAAAAAAGGGCAAAAGGTTTCTTTGCAGACAGTTTTTTTTTGTATGTCATGTATGCGCCCTGTATGTGTTATGTGCCTCCAAATCTGACAAGTGTGGCATATGTACTGTGGGGTTCGTATTATTACTATTACTTTAGTGTGACACATTTTCTGCATGCCCTTGTGTGCACAATGATCAAATGCGGCACATCAAAAGCACAAAGGATCCGACAGTTTGGCTTACCACTGTTTTCAAAGGTGCTGAGGCGGCATCACACTATGCACATTAAAAACTTGCTGAAAAGCTCTCGGCCTTCATCTGTGGCTATTCTGCACTGGAAATAATCTGCTTACAGCCCCTGGTGCTCTGCATCTGCTGGTCACGATTGGTCAGTGAAACGAACACTCTTTATTATGCTAGTATAAGGGATTTTTCTGCTTATGAGCAGAAATGAGCATTACTTACAGCCGAAATTCCACTTTAGAGTTCTTTATAACATTGAACAGGAATTCAATGATTTGGTAGTGGAATAATCGCTTACACGAAATCATTTTTACACTGAAATCACACGCATGTAGAGCAATGGATTATTTCCAGTACAAATGAGTAGACTTAATCCTGTTCCATAGCAGGAGGGAAGATTTGTCCGTTTAGATTCAGAATTCAGTCAGTGAGACGTGACCGGCTAACGCATGACCTTGTGAGAGGAGAGGATGGCTGCAGTCTTCCAATTAGAAAATGGATTAGATCCCTACTGTAACACACACTGCTACAGTGGATCCTGAAACAAAACAGTAATGGTTTTAAGATAAAGCTGTTATTCCTTTTATTCAGGTTTACTTGACATTGGACCAGATGACGATCAATGTTTTTTACGCTAGCAATGTGTCAGAATGACTTATTACCTGAGTCTGCAGCTTCCCTTGGCTTCAAGGAGCATTGCATTGAGTGCCAGCTCATTCTTTAGCTGTCCTTTAAGCTACTGCGCTGTTTTAATAGATGCAGGATGAAATATTCAAATTGGCAACAAAAAAAAAAAAAAAGGAAATGCTGCTACCAGAAAACCACAAAAACATTTTTTGTGGTTTATTGTACCATGGATTAACGGATATGGAATTTGGTTTTAATAGATTTTCGATGCATTAAGAGCAATTCGAGTTTTGCAAATTGAAAATCATGTATCTTTATGCTGCTGTGTATTAATCAGTCATACTGTAATAAGGATTTTTCAGATCAAACTTACTTAGATCTCTCTTGGGATCGGTGTATGAAACAAATTAAAAAGAAACAGCTATCATTTCAAAAGAGATTAATCATGACCATCGTAAACTACTGTTATATAAAGATATTTTTTGTTTGTTTGTTTGTTTGTTGTTTTGTTTGTGAGACAAAGTTCTTTGGGGTACCTGACCTTTAAAAGATACAATACAGATAAAGTTCACTCACTTATGAGGGCTGTTTCTACAATATCCACAAGGATCGTACTAAATCGTTTTTTGTAATAATAAAGGATGTTGTCTTGTTCTGAGTGTGAATTTTATTTTAGACATGGATGATATTCTGCAGTGTGACTCAGACAGCCTTCAGCTCAAACCCAGACAAATGTCATAAACCATAAAGGAAAGGCAGACTAAAATATTCTCCGATACAGAACAATGATTTACTGGCCTTTTGTGCTAGACTTTCTCTTCAATTATAACAGAGACGTAGTAAAAGGTCATCACTGCTGATCAGGAAGATTAGAAGCTTCAGCTGATCCAGTATTCTGAGCTAATGTTACACCTTAAAAAGCAATAAATCTTTATTTATCTAAGGTTAATTTAATAATATAATAGGATTGTAAAGTTTAATTGTTAAAACTATACAGAACTGCACAATCCAGATTTGTTTGACTGTGTTTGTCCAAAACACAGACATATGGGAACGACCTTTCTGTCTTTCGGATAGTGATTATTTACTAATCTTGTTCCAATATGTGCTCACTTAACATGGGCTGATAATAGGTTTCCATTGTTTGCGAGCTAACCTCACCACACGGTGAGGCTGTCTGAAATGCATCTCGCTTTAAAGGGTCTGAACTCCTAAGCCAGTTGAACTTTTCCAAAGCAGGACCTGCACAGATTATGTTTACACAGAAGTCAAGAAGTCTTCATCTAGCCTCTTACTCCCCACATCTGAGCATCTAACCCTGCTTTAGCTGACTGAGTAGCCCACTAGCCAGCCAGGAACCTCTAGACGTTACTGGGCTGAGTTTGTTTTAGGGGTTTGGAAAATAAGCTTCAACAGTGTTGCTCCAAAAGCTTTGGCTAAACGGACCTGTTACGAACTTTTAACGTTTGGTGACATAAAAAGTACTTCTTAACGTTTACCATTGGTTGAAAAAAATGTATCCACGAAAGCGACAGTGACCTGAAGGTCCTAAATTATTTTCTCATTTGTTTTTGAACCCCTTTGGTGGGTAGAATTTGATTTAGAAGCTGACAAAAAAGTGGAAAACATGCAAAAATCACCAGGTTATGTTGAAACCATCTTTCCCCAAAGCTGAGCCTGGCTGCACTTGTTGCGTAATAAGAGAATTGGTCATTGTAAATCCCAGTAAATCCCTTAACTGTTTCTCAACAGGAGACCCAAAGATAATAGACAGTCTTGAGTGTAACTCCAGTTTCAAAGCCTCAACGTTTGGTCAGTGGGGAGTCTGCCAGGAAACATTCATGAATATTTTCATTGTCATTGTCTCATTGTTTCTGTGTGTCTTAAAAGATAGCATACCAGTCGTCTGCTGTCTGGAAGCTTAACTTGTGTCCCCATTTTAACGTGTCTTGTTACTAATGGATGATTCCTGAAATCACAGTAACATCTTCTAGCTATAACTAATCATGACCTGTTTTTCCATTCCACTTCGTCTTCCCATGCCTCTCTTTTTCGGTTTGCTCCTCCATTTTACTCACTCCTCATTTTAGTCATATCCTTTCCTGTTTTACTACATGTAATATGTTAAACATGTTTTTAAATAAAATCCTTATTTAAATCCCTAAAACTAACACCAGGAATCTCTTTATTTCCCAGTAATTAATATTATTGTTTTTCATTACACATTATTGATTTTTGCAAAAATAATTTCCCCAAAATTAAGAAGATGTCTCTTTCTATCGACTGGTTCAAGTTTCAACTTTACATATTTTGAATTTTCCTGTGATTATAACAAATTCTTTATTATTAGCTACTAACATGTTTATATGTAAACCAAAAATCACAGTCACACAAAACACAACCATATGTGCAGGCAATACTCCTAAAGTCTTTCTTTTAAGAAAAGAATATTTTGATAAGTGAAGTTTTTTAATAAAATGCCAGAACATTTTTCTTTGACTGTCTGGACAAACACAAGCAGGCCTAATCAGTATAGTAACAGTCACACGCCCTCCTCACCTACTACTCCACTATGCATCCAATCTAAAGGTTGTGTTGCATTCTTATTTCACTTTCATATCAGTTTCATTTGCATTTAAAAAAAATGGATGTACCCAAAATGTCTAAACAGACCCATCACTCCTATTAAAGTAAAATTACAGTTGGCAAGCCACAAGCAAGCTCAACCCAAGCAGATGCACAACTTTTTACAAATTTGTTATCCTGTTTGTCATAATATACATTTTTGCTTAAATATTTTAATAACAAGGTATATATGCATTTTTCGAAATCAAAATCAGCTTCTAAAGATATTTTGAAAACAAGTTTATTTTTTAGAGGCCTTAGACATTTGCCTAGTTTCAATGGTTGGTTTGAAAAATGACCTTACATTTTACATCCTAGGGTCCATTTGCCTCTATTGTCAAGGCAAATCTACAAGCAGGTTGGCTACTAGAGGATAATAAATAAACAAATGATGAACTAATATTAGCTTATCTTACTTATGTTATTCTGTAAAGAGAAAAATGTGGAAAAGGGATAATGTTTTTCCCAATGAGTACGACACTTAACTTAGCAGAGGGGCAAGTATGTATTTTGTGAATGCATTTGTATTAAAAGACAACTCTACAACCATTTTAATCAGCGTTATTTTAAACCAATGCAATTTTTGTTATTTTAACAGTGTGCAATAAGAAAAGGTTGAGTGAATTTAACTTTTGGTCGGTAGCCTGACAAAGAGTGCCCACTGAAAATGCTGAAGACACCTTCCCTTAATGAATTACCACAACCAAACAGACATAAAAACAATGGAACAATTTTATGTTTCCAGTCCTGCTTCAAGTCAGGCAGGATCTAACATTTACCTCTTTTCAAACCAAAAAAATCTAGTGTTTTCCTTATGGGTGGTCACCTTAGGGGATGCAGAGCAAATAGAAAGAGTAGTAAAATCACACCAGGATCAAAGAGAGCAAGCATTACTGACATACGGTAGCCTGGACCCATAAATTAATCTCATCCTTTTTGTTGTCTCCTTAAATTGGCCAATATCAAGGTGGTAGCTATTTCACACAGTACATGAGAAAAATGGTTATGTGTGACGACAATTTGTGTATAGGGAGGAAAGTGCAAAACAAAATTCCCCTCACCTGCATTGCCATTTGTTGTAACGGTTAACCTGTGGGGCACTCGAGGTGAAACTTTCAGTGCTGTCCGTATCTGATAGAACCTGAGAACACAGAAAAAACCTTCCATGGTTAAAAATATGCCCAAAGAAAATATCTAAAAGATCCAAAAGATGTGAGAAGTAACATAATTCTTATATTATTTTAAGTTTTTATGACAATGTTTTTAGTTTTATAAATGCTAAAAAAAAAGGTAATTTTTTTTATATCATTTATACCCTCATATGAGCATTACATGTTCATTTATTGTACCTAACAATGTGAAAAAAAATAGAAATTAAATTAAGGAAATCTTAATTTAAACTATTTAAATGTCATGAGACATATAAACACAAAGTAACAGAATAATTTTGAAGGAGGAAAACAACATCGAACCACGTTTCACTGCAATTAAAGTGTTTTCAGAGTCTTTTTCTACGAGCCGTACACATCTACCCTCTGTGTAGAATTATGAAGAGAGTCACATTTACGTCTTTAGGGTCAAAGGTCAGGTTAAAGGTCGGGCTAAAATGTCAGTGTTTTCACAAAAAAGGTGTTTTATTGTCCTCAGCAATTTCCAAGGTCACAATATTCATACTGCAACCCATGTTTAAAAGAAATGTCTGTGTCCAGGACGAGCTAATGATACTGCATTTGCATTACCAGCACCAATGCAAACATACATGATCAAGTGGAGCCCTGCATGTGAAAGATTTATTAGTTGCAGAATTCCAGTGTCAAGTCTAGATGTATTTTCTGTATATTTAATTTAATCATTTTTATTTTTATTGAAAAGCAGCCATATTTGATTTTTTTTCTATCCATGTGCCCAATTTCAGCTGAGTATAGATGGCATCCTGCAACTTTTGGTTGCATCCCTTCTTCAAAATTCCTTCCTCAGTATGTCATTTATTTATGCAGAGGCTTAGTAACGAGATGCGCATATGATTCGAGTGTGATGGAGGAGGGATGCATCTAAAAGCTGCAGGATTGGGCACTGGTGCTCTAAGGCTCAAAGTTGAAATCCAAACTTTCTGCAGGCTTAGTAATTATATCTAAATTCATCACTAACTTCATCCATCTTCTGTGGCTCATGAAAAATCCCAAGAAACAGATCCTGTTGTAGTCCTGTTGTACTACTACTGTGGAAAATGGAGCTTTTATAAGGTAAACGTAATGTTTACCGATGTGTTTCTTGTCATTAAACACCCTCAAAGCTTAAAGCTGGATTAACTTGTAGGTTTTATTTCACACCAGTGCACTATGTTCCTCCTTTATGTATGATTTTGTAACTTCTGAAGTAGTCGAACTAGATTTTCTGTTGTAATATTAAAGTAGCCACCATTTGATGCGTAGCTGTTAAATTCTAAAAATCTAGAAAGCAAACCTCAGTCTATTATAGAGCTAAGGATTATTGATCGAGTTCAAAATGTACAAATCAATGTGACGGAGAAACTTAAATATGTATTCCTTTAATACTGTGGGTTACTCTGACAAGTCAGGTCAGTCTGTCTCTGAATTCTGACATTGCATTGCTATGTTAAATTGTTTCTGAATGACTCTACCCAGGCTGATAACCTGACTGAAAGGCTCATAACCTCACACTATGGATTATTATATATCATTATGTTATTGTAATTATGTGACTGTATTATTATTTAAAATAACATGGTTTATAACAACTTTACCCGTTAATATATAAGTAGAAGTGAGTAGTTAATTTTTTCCTTTTTTACCAGGCCTCTGTTAAAAAGTTATTGACATATTTTGTAAATTTATAGAAAAATAGTTATATTCTTAGGTCATATGACGACAGTGTTCTAAAAAAACAAGTGTTTACTTACATATGCTTGCAGCTACATGGGCAGACCTTGTTGCACGTTTCCTTTAACATGCAAGTAATTTAATTTGCATGTGGTCAAGCTAAATGCAATTTGTTGGCAGTGCAGTTGGACAAGCACATCAGTTTTGGAAATGTTCTTGTAAATAAAATGGGTCCACAGTCTTCGATTTGCTCTTATATAAAAATACTAAAAGCCTCAAGTAAATCACCTTCATATGTTAAAGTCAGTTTAATCAGTCGGTTGATGCTTTTAAAAGGTTAGGAGTGAATTATTAACATTCTTCTACTATGTGTCCTTTAACTGCAAGTTTGGTGTTCTGTAGCTAAGACACATTTATTGACAATAGGCCGAAATCTACTTACCCTCTTTGAAAAAGATCCACATTGTGAAACTTATGCAGTTCTACAGAAAACTCCAGCGTTCCCTGTACTTCAGACATTATATAGCCCCACTCATCACCTGAGAAAAAAGTGAAAACTCACAGTGAATGTGACAGATCAGACAAACAGTGTGCACAGCCTAAGTAAAGATGAACGATGACACTTCTAAAATTAGTTCGCTTCATATGTCCTCAGTCATCTGAGGTGGTGTGACTCGGTCCATCCGTCTCAGGGTATGTGAAGAACTGTGTGAGCCCAATATAGACACCTTGCTCTTAATATAGCACTGATTATTACTACTGGGATATGATTCAATTATTTCTGACAGAAAGAACGGATATATGCAGTGGCAGCTTCCTGAGGTTGTGTTCATAATGTAAGATGCAGTGTGCTGATTTGGGATATGCGTCAAAGAACGTCAGCCCTATGCAAATGTAGTAATTATGTCATTCTCTTTGAGGAAATGACTAAATGAATTATTAGAAAAGAAAGGCTTATTAAAGTGGGATTTCTCAAAGACATACAGATATGTAAAGATTTGTTAGTGCATCTATGTATATGCTAAACGCCAACTGTTTATGGAGTGAAATACCTTTCCATAATCTGTAGTAGGGGCATCATGGCAACATTTTCATTCAAATCAGCTTAAAAAAAACTTCACTTCAAACTAACTCCTAATATGAACATTATTGTGTGATAAAAAACCCTCCTTACTTATTCAACACAGACAGGCTAAAAATACTAAAAAACTAAAAACAACTATCTATTATTACTGATCACAGCAGGAGGCTGGCCCAAGTAGAAAGATCTGGGGAAAAAATCATAGTAATTATAGTTTACCAATCATTAGCATCAGTTTAGATCAGCAGAAATGTATACCATTGTCAAACAATTAATAGGCTCCAACAAGGGGTGTCGAACTCCTTTAACTATCCCTAAAGGCTGGTGTGCTGAAACTTCTTCAGGACTCTTTAGTCCAACAACCCTAAATAAACTGGCTAAATTAACTGCACAGCTTGCAGTCAATTTTCACCTGGCAACCCGATTACCTGGGCCAGTTGAATTAACCCAGGCACATTTGCAAAGTTGCAGGGTAAAAGCCTTTGGGAACAAAAGTAAGACACCTACATTCCGTAGGGTTTAATACGATGTTGACGATAGTTTTGAGCTATTAAAAAGGCAAATCTTGAAAGACTTCCTGTGTTTACAGGATACATTTTACTTTTATCGGAGAGGAACATTAATGATTTATTATGGTGGATGAAAAGGTCTAGTTTGCAGTTTAAGTTCTAATTTGTCCCCAACATCGGGACTTTGAGCTGGCCAGCCAAGATGTTTCACAGGCAACACGGAACGTCTAATTCTTTATGGCTTGTGAACCAGTGTACAGTTATTTTAGAGTAGGAAAACAGTTGCCACTAAGTCGTGTAGGTAGAATTGTCCAAAGTGTGTTGGGTTGTTGAAGAATTAGGAGGGTTTTTTTCTCTAGAAGTAAGAGACCATGCATGACTCTTTAAAAAAAAGAGCCCTGGTTCCCTCTGCGGCAAAAGTTGTGGTTGACAAACTGCAATCAAACAAGAACCATTATCCTCTTTAACTAAAAACCAATGTTTGTCATTTAGATTGTAATGTCACTCTAGCAAACATGCCTCCCCTGCTACAGAAGCTGATTACAGCTTTTCTTACACCAATGCAACCACATCTTTAAACATAGAGATGCTCAGCAATAGAAAACTCTCTACACCATGTTCCTAAGCTAAGGGTACATGACTTTTGGGCACTTGTATCTAATTAGTTGCTTCCCAATCGTGTCCATTTTGTTAAAATATCACTAACATTTGACTCTTAATGGTGGCAAGGAAGTTTTCACAAGTGAGACGATATCATGGCGGTAAAGTTCACTGAGCTATTGAAAGCGACACGTTCTCTCCCTTTGCTTTGTAAAAGTCCTCTTTATGCATACACATTGGACTTTATGGATCACTAGCCAAGGAAATAATTGAACCTCCTAAATTCAAAGACTTTGAGCGGTAAGCAAATATTTTTTGATTTATAGTGTATCACATTCTGAAACTCCAAGCATGAGGGATTGCAGTAAAAGTCTTGACAACACAAGCCATTGTTTCTGTCTGCTGATTCCAGAGGAGTGAATGCTGCAAGTCAATGACTTGATGAATCTGCTGGGGTTCCTTAGATTGGAAACTTTTTAAAACTGATTTGTTTATGATGTATCTTTGATTTTAATGGATTTTCTTGTAAAGTGCCTTGAGACGACATCTGTTGTAAATTGGCGCCATATAAATAAACTGATTCTTGATTCTTCGTTTAGCTTTACACATTTTCTACAACTCTTACTTCACAAACAACAGCATCTAGAGAAAGTGTTCGGAAAGCTGAGCTCCCATCATAAAACACACACACACAGTGTTTACTACAAGGTGTATCAAATAGCCTTTTATTGAATGCAATGAAATATAATCCACAAACCTACAGTACGATGGGGTGTGCGCCTGTAAGAGCTGTAAAAATGGACAATGAGTGTCATGAGATGAAAAGAAAGCGGAACACACTCCTGGCAGAAGAAAATCTACGCAAAGTGTCTTACACATGTGTATATATGTGTATAGGAGAAAACCAGTCTTGAGGTAAAAAAATTTCAAATCCTTGTTTAACTTTAACACTAATCTTTGCATCTACTGATTATAAAAGGTAATGGGACCGTTTAGTGTCAGGTACCCTCGCTGTTCTTGAATCAGCGACTGCTTGGTAAATTAGGTTTTTGCCCATTTTAACAGCCTATTTGATTAGATATGTTCTACATTTTTGATGAAAAATGTCAACACCACAAAATGTGTGACTATGAATACTGAACCACAAACAGGCAGCATCCGCTGTAGTGTTTAGGGTGTAACTACAACTTGAGGCATACATTATAAACAACAACTTTTTCTTTCTGCCCAAATGACAAAACCCTGAGACATTGGTTGGGTTATTTCCTCTCCTTCTTTTCCACAACATATAACATATTTAAAAAATGATTATTATTAGAATTATGATTGTAATATATTGATAAACTGGTTGGGGGATCTTGATAAGTGTATAGACCTTTTGGAAATTACGGCTCAAGGTGAAATCTTCACCCCCAGCCTCCCAACTCCCTGTCCGCCTCAAAAAGCACTGCATCATCAAAGCAAACATAGCTGTGTTCTCAGAAACAGCAAAGTGTTTTACGTTGAAGCGGGCCACTGGTAGGACTGGCGGCAGGCCAAAGCTGTATTCCCTGCGTTCGCTGAGTCAGCAGGTGTGCTGAGACAACATTAATTTCCTGAACCTCAACCAGATCCTTTAAGGAGGGTGTGGCTCTTGAAAGTTGACTCAGGATTTACCTAGATCCTCCATAATTGGTTCGCTGATCCACTGGGAAATACACTAATTTTGTTATGAGGTTTTTATAAATTCTTCTAGTAGTTTCCTACCTGGGCAGTAACGACGAGAACGTACGATTTGTACTTGGATAAAAATGTAGGATTACAGTCCTGGTAACCAAGATAATGTCATTCACCAACCAAAGAAATTTCACAAAAGCTTATATAATGATTGAAAGGGCTGCTGCTCTTGGAAATATATCCCTGAGTTAGTCGAATCAGAGAAGCATCGCTCCAACGGTCTCAACTGCACATGTCCGCTGTTCCAGGAAGACGCACCCCTGCTGATCATGGATGTCGATAAACTTGAAATGTTGAGACCTTTGGTCCTGCATGTTTAATGTGTGACATAAATTCAACAAATATAAATGTTTTGGCCCAATGTTGGCTCCCTAACAGAAGACAGATTTACACAAACAAATACATAGAAAATGTATAAATGCAGCAACACTGTGCTACCAGCTCCTTGCTGATGGTCATATTTATATTTCTTTTCTTTTTCACAAGGTTACGTTGTTTTTAAACGTACAAAATATCATTTGTAATGTAATTGTATTTGCAATGCAATTTTTTTTATACAGCTTTAAATAAATGTTTGTGGGTCAGTTTTGCATGTGCTTGTTCTACAGTACACCATGCAACATTAAAAAATTGAACTACAGACAAATAAACATAAACATGTCCTTTCCTTTCAACTTTATGAAAGGACAGGACAGCACAGAGGGATATTGCTACTAGATTTAGCTTTTATAGTCAATTTAAGTGAAATTTTGTTAAAAGCATTAGCATTTTTTA
>JAVLVB010000132.1:1187861-1217944 GCA_032876305.1 Orestias chungarensis | reverse complement strand
TTTGTGTGTGTGTTTGTGTTTGTGTGTGTGTGTGTGTGTGTGTGTGTGTGTGTGTGTGTGTGTGTGTGTGTGTGTGTGTGTGTGTGTGTGTGTGTGTGTGTGTGTGTGTGTGTGTGTGTGTGTGTGTGTGTGCGTGTGTTTTTCAACATTTAACACGTTTTTTCTAGTGTAAACTACAAAACATTAAAACACACACATTCTAGATCTGAAAATATCAGTTCTGCCAGATTTCTATGTTTAACTGTTGGGACCGCATGAAAATACTGAGGGCTCATTGCACTACTAATGAATGCAGAGAGTCGTTTTATACCACATCTGCATAGCATGCCGCCTAACTAATACTCTAATTCTGCTTTTTGTTCACTTTTAAAGACCTAATCGCAGCCCCAGTCTCCCACACACCCCCTTTTGCAGCATTTCATTAAACAGTAATCCTTACAAAACAGCCATCGGGAGTCTGGTTACTGTTTAACACATGCCACACACATAGCCACAGACACTTTGAAATTCTTTTGGTTCTTGAGGTCATAGCAACTCTAATTCCATCACCTCAGAGGGAGAGAAAAAAAATCTGGCTGCCCTCAAGCTGCCCTCCACCCGTTCTGGCTGCTCCAATTGGTATCAGCTCTGCTGGGAACACGGGCTGACAGCTCCTGTCTCGACTCAGTGAAGGATAAGGATGTGACATGTTCTCAAAGGTTAAACTGGGAACAGGGCGGTCTTTGCGACAATTTTCACCTCCTTCCCACTGGAAGCCGTTGAATGTGAGCGAGCCCAGCTAAAAGGGCCCGAAATTAAACTGCAGCATTATTCCATTCATTAGAGTCCAACACCCTCTGCAGCACGCCTAAACAGAGGGCTGTCACTAAAAATAGAATGGACTATCCGGCGGGGGGCTAACAGCTCCTCTTTTCATAGGAGTATTTTAACATTTTCTCAATTTAAATGTAACACGACAATGAGGATACTGAAAGAGGATTTGCTGGAAGCGGATATGCAGAGAGGCCTTAACCGAAACCTTGTGAGCCAGCGCTGCAATCATGTGATGGCATAATCTAGCACTTTCTAAAATCCTCTGCGGTGCTTTATGCTGTGTGTTGGTAAATTACGACCAAATCCCTCCGAATGCAGCTGGAGTTGAATCGAGTAGATGTGACCTGCTGCCAACCCGTTCACATTCTCCACTTAAAATTAAGAGAGTAAATAATCAAGGATTTTTATTTATTTTTTTATTCAACAAAAAAAAAGTAAAATCTAGAACGTCATGTTTGAAAAGCTCAGAGCTGCATGTGATCGCTGTTTGTTTTCACAACTCTGAGTCACTGGGAACTTCCATCTGTCCATGCACTCAACCAAAAAGTTGTTGTTTTTTTTTTAACCATTCGCAATACCTGCTTTGTAATGATTCAGCAAGATACTGTAAGTTCTTTTTTTCCCCTCTACTGTGTATAGATTTATCTTTTAAAGCACAGATAGAGAAAGCAGCTAACTCTGCCCTGTTAATATTTCAGCTGGTGACATCCCAAGATTGGCTTCTATTACTAAACAATAGCAATAGAATGATTTTCACATAAATGCAGAACATTCAAAGATGCTGGAGGTTCTTAAAGCTAATTTCTAGTCGACACCAGACTTTCACCTCTTCTGTAAATGTCATAATCTGCTTGCATCCCATTTAATAGCTATTTGATTTGCTATTAAACTGGTTCTTTTTGCAGACTGAACTGATAATGATTCAGCTGACAACTTCACTCCTTGTGGCTGGGAGGCGTTTGGATTTTTTTTTTCCTTACTCCATGCATGCACTGTGGGTTAACTCGTAGGATTATTCAGTAAGTCTTGCCTGCTTAGCCATTTTTTTCAGTGGAAGTAGCGGGTGATGCAGCAGTGGGCAGAGAAGCACTGGAGAGCGTGACACAACCAGTGACTCCACCACCAACCCAATCAGTCTCCTGAGGATGCATGTTTCATCCTTGCTCTGCACATTTGGAACCCCAGCAAAGGAGCTTCTAAAAGTCAGACTTGCACCACATAACCGCTACAGTCGGAAAAGCTTTATTAAAGAGTAAAGCTAGTGGAAAAGAGGACAAACAACCATGCAGGCACAGAACTAACAGTTTTTGAGTGACCAAATCAGTCAAATTTATGGAAGGAAGCTGGAGTACCTGGGGAGAACCCATATATGCACAGGAAGGTTTGAACCTTGACTACCTTCATTTATCAAGGCAGGTGTACTAACAAATGTGCCTCTGAGGAACCTCAGAAAGCTTATAGGTCAGGATAGCTTTGGGCCAGTCATGCTGTCAAACTGGGGTATCCTTCTTTCAGCCAGCTGACCGGCAGTGAGGCTAAAAGTGACGGATGAGCAGTTCTGTGGTGTTCTATGCTTCACAGAGTCAAAGAAAGGGCTTTGAACAACAGGGAGGTTATGACAAAAGCCTCCTTGGCCACAGTGTATATACTGTACTGTTGCTATACCAACCTGAGATAAAACAAATTCCAAAGACTTTTAATAAAGAAACCAGGCCTTTCATGAACAGCGTTTTACTGTCGTACACGATAAAGGTAATAACCTCTAAAGAAGGAATGTGAGTTAAACATCTGAAAGAAAAAGAATACAAAACATACATGTAGAGTATAAACTCTGATCTAGTGCCAGTTTGAGTTGTCAGAAGAGAACTGGCTTCAAACAAGGTGCCATAAAGGTCTGGTGTGCAGCTTTGAAAGGAATCAGGCTGTCCTCCTCGGACTGGGACGGAGACACAGCTGCTGACCTTTGCCTCTGTTTGCAGCAGCCACCATGCTTCTGTTTTATATGACAGCGTTAGAGGGAGAGAGTCGAGCCGGAGAGCACACACCGTCCTGGCCAATACTTTCACTTCTTTAAACGCCAAACACTGAATCAAATGAAAGAGATCCACTGCACCTCATCTCTTCTGCTTTACTTTCAAACTGACGCATGATTCCGTGTCTCCAGTGAAACCCGTCTGCATTCATCATGGAAATAACCTGTGTTCCCTAAAACCTCCAGCAAAGGAGCGAGAGGTAGGAGGAGGCAGCCTCACCTTAGCAGTGATGTGCTGTGATGGTTCGGGCTCCAGATCCAAACGGAGTAAAAATCCCTGGATGGATGGAAGGATGGATGCAATGTTTATATCCCCGCTTCTCGTGGCTCTGATGCTGATGCTGCTGCTACTGTTGCCATGGTTATGTGTTCACCCAGACCCTGAGGGTTCTGCAGCCCCCAGTCCGTCTCTCTCTCTCTCTCTCTCTCTCTTTTTCTCTCAATCTGGGAAAGTGCGCCAGCGTAGCTGCGCGGACTCACTTTCTGCGCTGAACGTTCTTTCCTCCTTCTTCCTTGTTCTCTCTCCCTGCGCTTCTAAACAGGCTGCGGGCGGAACGGAGAGCCTGATCAGCAGCAGCTCCTCTGTGTGAGAGAGCTGCGCGTCCGGCAGGTCGATCTGACGTCATCAACCCCCACCCCTCACCTCCCATCACTTTACAGGCTCGAGAGAAGCGTGCACGCGCAAGAGTGCGTGGAGAGAATGGGAAACAAGCAGAAGAGGGTTGCGACAAAACATCCAGGGTGTCACGTGACTTTTACACCCTTGGACATCCGTACCAACACAAAACACTACAGTGCAATGATATCCCTTTAACTTTTTCCTTCTTTTGATTTGTGCTGCTATGTAAATCTCAGCATTTCAGCTCCCAATTAAATTCATCCACTATCTATTCAGAGGCCAGGACCAGTTCTGGGCTCCTGTCTTAAACGGCCCAGATGTTAATGTTATGAAGATGCTCTGCACTTCATTTTGTTTTAGGATAAGTGTTTTAAGTTTTGTCTCAGGTTGCTCAGTGACATCTCTTCTTTTTAAAGGTCATTTGCAGCATGTTTCAGGAAGTCAGCCATGTTTTTCAGTTCGAAAATAAGCCACGCTTGGGGAACCTCAATCAGCTTGCCGACAGCCAACAGACACCAAGAGGCGAAGAGGTGACGGTAGACAAAATAATTGTATCCTCATAATGAATCAGTTTGAAAAAAGTCTGAAACACGTACGGATATTCAGTGCAAATGGAAATCAATGGAAGACGCCGGTGGAAAACACTGAAAACCAAAGGGCTTATGCCCAATGAAGATTTGAGTGTTGCTAACAAAGCAGCATTATTAATAAGTGGAAAGTGAATGCAGGAGAGTGGAGAGCAGGCAGAGGGAGATTGGATGTGTAACAACCGTAGGAAAAGAAGGAAACACTACTTTTAAAGTAACACGTCCAAAGCAAAGAGTGAAAATAAATCAGACTGACAAATGAATAAAACAAAAAAATAAATAAAAGCACAAATAAATCTAAAGCGTTTAAAAAAAAACAGAAAAAAAACAGTGAGACAAACAACATCCAACACAGAATGGGGGAGGGAGCAGCGTTAAGTTAACCTACCAACACTGAAACCCTGATCTACCTTAAGAGCGGGTTACACCCTGAACTCAAACACACGTTGTCCTATTCAAATTGTTGTTCGTAAAAACCTTAAAAAACCATATTTAATACGTTCCCTCTGCTTCCTAATTCTGTACCACTCTGTGCTGATACATCATCTTCAATCCCAAATAAATACATGATTTTTTTGAGTGTCATGCTTAAAAACAGACAATAAAAAAAGCCTAAGGAGTGAGAATACCTGTTACCTGTTACAAGGATGGCACAATCATTAATTATGTAGATGGCGCATAAAGTTTTTGACATATGTCAAAGCTGCACTAATACTTAAAATCATGCTATTTTTTATTCAGTTATTCACTTACTTTCTATCCACTTATTAATCTATTTTAGGAGTTTGTCAATATGGTGCAGGTTTATTCCATTCAATTTAATTAATACATGGTTTATTAGTCCTATAGGGGACAAAAATGTCTATACTATCCATGTTTCTTTAAAGATTTACTGCAGATGACAATAGCAGTAGTGGTCAGTAGTTTTCTGCATTACTGCTGATCTGAGAATAATTTCTTCTGACTGAAGACATTATTGTGTTATTATTGAATAACAATCTAATAAAGAAGATGCTCAAGCTTGCCCATGTTGTTCTTCATTTTACGAGGAATCCGTCTTTTGACTGTCAGCATCCAACTTGTTAGCGATTGAATTTATTATAACTGATTTAAGAGATGGATAGTTGCCATGTTTTTGTTTTTGTTTTTTGATATGCACCATTACAAAGGTCCAGAAGTAAAAAAAAAATAGAAATAAAATCCTTTAAACTGCACAGCATCCAAAACAAAGGCACTATATTTTTACACACACTGTCATGTTTCTGCCAGAAATAGAGGAATTACCGTTTTTACTCTAACGACGAGTGCCGCCGGTCCAGAATGGACAAAATAAAGGAGAGGTAGCCGCTGTTTGTTACTCGCAATCAAGTAAGCATTTAAAATGCTATCTATCATGCTTAAATGACTCCTCTTAGACTAATCACTCGTCACATAAAAGGGGGGAAGGGAGGATTATGTAACAAATGAATATAAATGCTCAAATAAACGCTAACACATAAGCTGCTGGCTGTGCTTACAGTTATTCTGTTTCCAGTGCCCCTCTTTTTATCTTCTATTCACCAGGCAGGGCGCTGAATAATAATGTCCGTCTTCTCGTGTTCCTAGACCCACCTTCTGCTTTTGAAATCACAAACATCTACAAGGGGTTAACAGAACTGTCCTTTATTGTTTTTAATACATTTTCAATATTGAAACAGTAAATTATTTTGAAAGGAAATACTTTTATTATGTTGAAATGAAACACGCATTTATTGATTTATTTACTTTTCGTTAAATGTATGCGTTAAGTGGTTGAGATGTGGTACACCAGCTCAACCACCAAAAAGGTCTTGGGTTTTATTGCCTGTCTGGGTTACTTCTGCATAAGGTTTTTAAATATTCTCCTTTGGTGCAGATTCCTTTATATGCAGTTTATCCCCCTCATTCATTTGTACTGCAGCCTCAAGACCATAAATCCCATTTACACAGTCCTTTTACTTCACCTGCAGGGCTGACCACGGGTCACAAGTGTTCTAGTCATGGGGCAACCTCATGTGGAAGTAACTGTTTGCTTCCTCGTCTAAACGAGAGAACAGGCGCTCTTAATTATCTAGGCAACAAACATGAGCTCTCAAATTGTATCAGCTTCCCGTTGAAGAGACGTGAACACAGGGGTGTAGCTTTACAAACAGCCCAGCCTGGCTCTATTACGTGGTTCTGAATGTTTAATGCACACATTTTCTTTTGCCATAATCAGTTACAGTAAGCTGCAGATGATTTGATGCCTGTGAAGTCATTGATTTCAAGTTAATATTATTTTCTCTCCCTTTAAAGAGAAAATAACTTGAGAGAAAATGACGTCTAAATTCGGGTTCCTGTACTTCAAGGCAGCCTCAACGTAACTACTGACATGAGAAATGTCATAGTGACTTTAAAGGCTAAATAAAATCCAAGGCATTAAGGAATCTCACAGAGCATTTCTTGATGGAACTGAGGATATTTTCGTGTTAGCAGTCTGCCTGTAGTCATCGCTTTGGGTGCTCAGATCTTCTAGAGAGCAGATCAAACACCCCAAGATCAATTACATAACCTGCAGCATTCAGAAAAAGCATGTCTTGTCTCCTCTAGGCATCTTCAGATAATAACAAGGCTCTCCTTGTGTCAACACCACCAGCCAACGCACATTCCTCTTCTTCACCATGGTTATGAAATCCGGTTCCTCCATATGGAGATGATGATTATCAAGATAATTATGTACTAAGGGAACATTTTATTACAAGAAACAGTAAAAAAAAAAAAAAAAAAGCATCTACAGTTAAAGGTGTTCCTATTAAGGTCTTTTGGGCTTCTGCAACATTTTATGTGTTGGTAATAAAACCTAAGTCACCACCTCCCCAAGAGCTCCTGGCCAATGGGAATTCATTGAACAATCTTTTATGTGTCTTCCGAAAATGCTTGAGCATCCCCTGCCCTCCTTCTCCCAGTCAGTCCTCACCATGCACCGGTAGAAGCGACTTCAGGGAGGGGAATTTTCTCACATCCACGGCTGCATCTGTTCCTCGCATCTTACATCTGAGCGTGTCTTAAACCAAGACCGTCCTGCCTCCGATCACACACCAAGTGGAGAGAATCATGGGCTTCCGCTGCTTTGCTTTCAAGAGGTAAACATCTCATGTTCGACTTCTGCTGGTGGCCTGCATCAGAAAATGTTCTCCTCCGAACCTTTTCTCACTTTTTAATGGCCAATTTATCTCTCACTCACTTTACCACCTCATGGTTCCATGCTGACTGAGCTAAATTTCCAAACACTGTTACCTATTGTATTACTTTTCCACATCCTTTTATTGAATTTCTGGTTAAACTGAAAGTCTTACTTTCGAAAGATTGCCAGACATTGCTTAAGGTAGGACATAAATCCTGCCTGTAGTGTTAGGATGGTCTCAAACTGAAAACAGTGCCAGAGTTGCTGTCTGGTGGTGGAGAGTACCTTCCAAGGTATAAAGCAGAGGTCAAACTGTAGCCAGCTTCTTAAATGTTGTGTACTGTATTGCAGTAATATTGTAGATATACTCAATGCTCATAGGATGAGACGACATTTTAAAATCCTTGGCGAAAACTATTTACTATTACAAATTGAGCAAAAATGTTAATGTAAGTAAAACTTGTTTTTAACTGCACAACATGTACCATAATAATCAGAGATTCAGATTGGTTTTTTTGGGGTTTTTTGCAGAAAAGACTTGTAAATTGTTGGATATTGAAAGATTACAACAGGTTTCCCTCAATACAATGAAGACTAGAATATTAATAATAATAGAGAATAATAAAGACTTATTTCCAGCAATGAGAGTAAGAGGTACTGGGTATATGAGATCATATCCACTACAAAATTAAAGAGAATGCAATAAGTATTGCTATAGATAAATACCTTTTGTACCTAACATTACATTCGAACCTAATATAGTGGAAATGATTTTGGTCTAGGGCTGCATTGTGGTGCAGTGTGTAGTGCTGATGCCTTGCAAGAATAAGGCTTTGGGTTCAATTCCACCTTAGATATTTCTACAAGAAGATTGTATGTTCTACTTATAAATCTCAGCGTTCTCTCTGGGTTCTCTGGTTTCCTCCCATGCTCCAGAAACATTACTGTTAGGTGGATTTGGTATTCTGAATTGTCCTCAAGTGTGAGTGATTGTTTGTCCTTTACTTTTTTTTAAGTACCCAAAATGCTTTTAACAGTAAGAGAGGATCTTTACATGCTAATTTAAGTGTTGTCAGCAATCCTAACAAAATATTTGGCAGCACACTCATGCAACCAGATAACAACATAAGAACGACTTCCTGTTTTGTTTTAAGCTCCAAAAAGAGATACATGCAGGTATTAAGATGAATGTATTAACTTTTAAACAGTAGGAAAACAAAAACGAAACTTACCTATGGTTGCTAGCTTGCTTTTTATTGTTCCTATTTTATTTCACAGTAATATACTCAAATTTAAATTACATACTAATATCTCTGTAGAAAACAGCCTATGTGTAAAAAAATTTATATATATGCTTGAGCAAATGTGGGACTACAGTGGACCTCAACTGCCTGTAAACAGATACAATCCAGAAACACTCAAGACGCTCTTTATTAACACCTACAACTTCCTACTTTACTACCTTAAACACCAAATATACCTTAAAATAAGATGAAAAAAAATACAGAGAACAGTATTAGCCCTCTAGCAGAAGCTAACATTTTACCTCTCCCTTATCTCTTGGGGAAGCAGCCAATCAGCATCTAGTAAACTAAATACCACCGCTGGATCGGTTGATAAAGTAGAATTGTTCCATGCTTTTTTAGTTTCCTAAGTTACATTTTCTGACAAGTCTTTTAAATACGCAAGGTTGTGTTTCACAGACAACAAATACTTCAAAATTTTACTTTAAACATGGTTCAATCCCCTCGTCACGTAGACATTCAAAATATCTCCCAGGTCATGTGAAGTAGAATGGAAATATGTTTCAAGAAACACCCAAAAATTGGCTTGACTGAAATTAGTCCTAAATAGATGTGAAAAAAAGATACATTATTATTCCTTTTCTAAATATCGTCATCAGAACAAGCGTTATTTCCAAATTAATTATTACAATTACAATTTTACTGTGAAGCAGTTAACACAGTATATGAAGATTGAATAGTCTCTAAGGGATATCTTCTTACAGGGGCGCACCTCCTGGTTGCCTATTTTTTACTGCACAAAGGACCCATCTAGACCAGAGGTCAACTCCACCTTTGTTGACATTTTTATAGTGCTGTTACCTCTGGCTTGATCTTTCAATCATTTCAACCATGCCGGAAGTGTTCTGGTTCTAGGCCTCTCACCCAAAACCAGTTCCAAATGGAAGAGTACTATCATAAAAAAAAACTCAGCCACAAAAATGTGCTTATCCAGCAATCAAGACAGTGGAACATTCGTGTATTTGTTGCAAATAGCCTGCAGATGTATTTTGGACAACTATTTTTTTCAAACTCATGTTGTGTTCAGTTTATGTGTACTCCAGATTCTCAGACCAGAGGCTCTTCAAATAAATGCAGACTTTAACTTTTTCCTCTGTATAAAATCAAATTAATCAAATGGAAATGCCTAATTACAAACAGCCGAAGACAAAGTAAAAAGAGGATCATCAAAGAATAGCTTAGTTTTTATAGACAGCTGCAGACTATACCTGCTAACTTTACCTGATCTATAATTGACAGGTTGTAAGTTATGTAGCAATAAAACACAGTCATACCAACTAGGCTGTGCTAAAAATGTTTTTAGTATTTATAATTGTGGGAGGTAAATAATGTTTATAATAAGGCAAGTGTCTTTGTATGCTTAACCTGTGCATATCCTTATAGAAATTAATATTTTCGAATATATTGTGTTCTTGGCAATAAAGTAAATAGTCCACATTAAAGACTTCACCAAAAACAAATCTAACTACTCAGGCGGAAGAGGCGGAAAACTCTGGTCCACTGGCTTTGGTGTCCTGTAAGCTTTATGTCTGTTTTCTGTTATATTCCAACACATAGACATAATGGAATTATTTCTTTAGCCATTTATTTCCCAAATTTATGCAGGACCCTGTCAATGATTAGTTTATTTAATCTGGGCTTAAGCAAAGCAACATCTACAACATGTACGACGCTCACCCTTGAGGACCCAAGTTACCAGACTCTGACTAACATACATTTTGACTTGAAAACAGATTGGCAGTAGAGGCAGACAAACTTCCCACTGGATTTCTGAGGACGCTCTTTTAAGGTGTACATCAAAACAACTCCACCTCTGAAGAGACCTCAGAGACTTACCCATTAGTCATTCTGCCAATAGTTCACTCATATATCATCCACTTACCTGTTATTCTCAAGCAAACAGACGCTAATATCAAGGTTCACAGAGTGGAGATGAGTTACACCCTCAACAACGCCTCCCCTACTTCATCTGTTTCTCACACAGACAAGCTACAGTTTCAGCCTTTGGAAATGAGCTCTCGCTATCAAAGTCAGTCTTCCTAATGATGGGTTTGGTTGGTAGTAAAGCGCTATCAAAAATAAAGACCTGCAGAAAGGAAACTAAAGGAAGACAGTTTCAGGGTGATGATAGAATGCAACTTGAACATACAGTTATTGCTGTGAAAGATTACACATGAAAGCTGTGTGACTATTACTATTATTTATCATTCACAGGTGCCGATATATCAGCTCAATTCTTAACTTAAACAATGTAGTAAATTGCCTTTGCTTATGTAATGATTTGCTTAAAACAAGAAGGTGAGCATTGACCACCTGCACTGAATATTTGGGGGCTGAAATTATGTGTTTGTTTAAGTTAGGTTTCAGCCTGCTAACTTTAAAAATACAATAAAAAAAATTTCTACCATCAGCAATATATGTGTTTGAATGAAATAGCGGTAATGAAGGATGCTAATGTGCAGCATTTCCAACCATTTACCATTTTTTTTGATAGAACAAACAATGGAATATGAAGCAGAATTCAATGATGACTAATCTTCAAAAATACCAGTTAGCTTTGCTGTTTGATTGCATGTTGTAGCGATGCCAGATGGGCTGCATATGCAACCAGCAGGAAATAAGGCCAAACCAGACTGAAACAGTGGCGCATCATTCACTTGATTTCTTGCTATTGAAAATACATTGGACTAGTAATGTGGAAATGATAGATCACAAGGATGTTTCTTTTCCACTGGTAGAGACCATTGGCAATAGCTAACACATCGTATGTGCAAAGCTATGTTAAGTTTCATTCCATGGCTCACCTGGTTCCGCAATGTCAGCTTTATTTCTGAATGTTTACTAGTACTTTGTGATGGTTGGGTGATTTAGATGATTTAGAGATGTTTAAAAGTGCTCAAACACAATGCAGAATAATAATTCTCTTCAAGTAATTGTTATCATCTTTAAAATGCTAGTTGATGGTGTTTACATCCAAAATAAAGTCATAAGGCAGTGGGGCATCAGAACCGACATAACATTTTTGGCTTTTCTTTATTTTCTGTTGACATTGTTTACCGGTTACTCTGAAATATTAACCTTATTAGTACATGAAGAGTGTTTTATGACATCAGAGTCCAAGTAGATATTGAGATCTTTAGAAAAATAAAGTATTCCAGTGTGGCTGTTAGACTTGAATGTGTGGTTAATAATAAAAGCAGTAATAGGCATGGGTGAAATAGGGAACTGCATAACTGTTCATCCATTCCTCCATGCAGCCATCCATCATTCCACTCATCCATCCATCACTGGAGGAGGAATGAGGCAGAAACGAGAGCTTGTTTGGATGACGTCACTATAAATGCAAACATGTGAATAAACATTAAAAGACTGATTGATTGTTAATGTTGTCTTAATTTCTCTTACCTTCAAATATACAACAAAAGCATTTAAGCAGCTAATACTAACTTACTTTTTAGATAGCAAACGTAATCCTTCTACATTTTTTATATAAACTCTTGACTAATACAGTACAAAGCACAGAGTTTCCAATTAAGCCTATTTCTAATGGTTTGAATGATTATATAATTTGGCATATAATGTTTAATGGTCTGTATTTATTGGAGTCAAATAAAGCTCAATTTATGCAATGCTATGAAGTCTTCCTTTTTATGTTCCAAGGTCACCGGCCAAGTGCTGCGTGACATTCCTGCGGTGTTTTATTGATTTCGATAAAAGGGAAAATGTCAAAGAGAGTGAGACACACTACCGGATACTGATTTTTCCCCACTGTTCCTTCATAGAAAGCAACAATGCCATCCATCAGTGCCGCCATGCTCTTTTCTATGTGTGGCTCTTCTTTCCCATCTCGCTGCACCAGCTCTTGGACGTAAGTACAACTGTCACCCTAACATTTATCCTAGAATACTTCATGCCAATTCCAGTGTTACTCTGAGTCTATTCTGCAAAACAGAAAAAGGAAAGGTCGTACCAGCACCCACATACAGCACTCATTACTAGATGATGCAAGGTCAGAAATAGCAGACAGTGTGCTGCTCCGTGTCATAGCATTAAATCAGATTAAACCTCCTCTATGATATTCATAGCATTCCCTTTCTCTGCTCTCATTTGAAGGCTTAAAAAATCCAACATGGACGCTCAGTGAGCAACACATGCAGCAGGGCATGTGGAATTCGCCTCATTATCACAGCTCACACACAGAGACGTATGTGCCGTCTCAGCTGCAGTTCATCTCCACCTCATTGCCCTAATGATTGTTTTAGTTTTTTTTAGTATAATGTCACGGCAGGCAGTAGCTTTAACAACTTGAGGCTAACATGCTCAGTTTATTTTTAGGGTTTTTCAGTGGTAACTGTAGGATTATAAAAAATAAAAAAAGCCTCAAAGCTTTATTTAATTTCTCAGCAGTTTATGCGGGACGTAGGAAAGGCTTCCAGATGTCCTGTTTTATTGCTGATTGTTGTTAATGAGCTGACTCAGAGTGCTGACTTGATGAGCCTCTTTAGCGGCTACCATCCTAAGGTTATACTATTTTTCCCCAACAGCTCTCTGCATGCTATGATTTTTCTTTTATAGACTTTTTTCTGACAGATTCCAAGAACTGAATTTAAATGTAAGAAAAGGATGATAATTATAGTTAACTTGTATCATTGAGAGCTCAATTTAACATTTATTCTTTCTGATTAATATTTATGTTGAAAGCATTACAAATCTCAAACCCCACATCTTCAAAGATTCCAACATCAATCCAACCACCTTCTTTGTTTCTTGCCTACAATGCATCAAGTCATCTTCATATTTTCTATTGGTTTTACTATTCTGATGTAAATCTGTATTCGATTAAAGTAATATCTTTCTTTTACACACAACTTTAGCCACGTCACAAGCCATCAAGTGACAGAATACTTCTAATGCCAACATGCTTCTTATGCAACTTGTGCATCCACCAATACACAAAAAAAGCATAATTTCTGATGGTTTAATTCAGCATAATTTTGTTAATATTTTTACAGGCGGAAAAACTGTGTGGAAAAACACACCCATAATAGTATCTTTATAGTTCTGTAACTAAACCAAGCATTACAAGTTTGATGGGAATCCCCTTTGACAAGACAGACTTTGTTTTTCATTTAGCTGTCTCCTGGAATCCAATGTTATGTTTGTCAAATAGATTCATGACCGTGTCCAATGTAATCAGTGTCTTCTGTTTATGCCATCAGAATTAGACCTGAGCCGACTCGACGGCGATACTGTCTGCCCACCAATAAGAAACGCACAAGATGACCTTCCAGGTAAGAAAAAAGAAAGTAACAAAGGAGGTGGACAACAAAAAAATAGGTAACTTAATCACTGAAGGATGGTTGGCTGCGTTTGCTAAACACCTTTATTCATCACATTAGGTGAACTAAACTTTCCACTTGAGTTTTACACAATTTTATTAGAACCAGGTCAGCAAGACTGTAATTGCTTACTACAGCAGTAATGACTTCTCCAACACATGTGTACACAACCACTTTGTGGTTTCATCAGGGAACTCTTTATGGTGCACTTTCTGGATATAATGAGAAACATCACTCATGTCTTGTGCAATATGTCCACCGTTAACTGAGTTCACATTTTTTTTGTGTACTACCTCTGCTGTCTCTAGCAGTAAAGATGGCTCAAATTCCCGACATGCCACCTTCCCAACAGGTTTCGATTTGATCACACAGTTCCAGCTGGACGTAATTCCCCTGAAAGGTGTGAGGAAGGTGGACGGCTCCACGCCCCTCCAGGTGGCCTACCGTCTCGACAAGGAGGCCAACTTTCAAATTCCGACCATGTAAGTACAGTACGGGAGGCCTTAGAGGAAAACATAAAAACTCAAAAAAATGCGGGGAGGGTTGCAGTGGTCTCCAGATGCAGGTGTGGCATTATTACAGGCACAGATGTTACAGTGTGCCGAGCAGCATGTAATTGGTAGAGAAAAAACAAAACAAGTCCAGACATTTTTTGGCCTCCATCGTACAGCTACGGTTCACAGCAGAAGGTGTGCGTGTGTGTGTGTTCTTACTTGTTTGGGGTGTAAGAAACCATGTTTCCTTTTGCTTTTGAAACATTTAGAGATGAAATGAAATAACCTTGGTTTCTTCTACCCATCGTGATTAAAGGTTGGCTTTGCCATCCTGGCTAAAAAAGCCTACTTTGGTACCCTGTGGTTAAATTTAGAGATGAGCGTGTTATTGGGATTAGCTGTTATTCACAGGATTTTCCATACTCAGTTTAATTTCATTAGAATAAACACAAATACCTGCCACACTTGGAAGAACAAAATATTTTTTCTACTTCACAATTCTCTGCAATGATTTGTGTCATAAATCCTAAAAACAATACATTTAGTTTGTTTGTTTCAATGTTTTGCTTTTAGGTGCTGTGCCACTTTTAGTTTCTTCGAGGTTATTTCTAAACACAGACCTGGGTTTTAGATGTATATAAGTGTACAGGTTAAAGGCTTAAGAGACAATATATAACTTGGGTTGGTTTTCTGGTGTTTACCACTGCGCCTGCTCAGCTCTATTTGGACTAATGTTATTTTCTGAATGCCAGCTTCATTTTGAGGCTGTTATATAAGCCACTGGCACCTCTTACCAGTGTCACTCATGCCTGCTGCCCTGCATGCAAATACCTTTGTTGCTCCCCTGCAAGTCATTAGGTAAGGTCTTTCCCTCCTAAGTTTCGGCTGACCTGCTTCTGTCATCAAATGCAGGGGAAAGAAGCGCCACATGCTTCAGATTTTCACTCGGAAGAGAAGTATTCATTTATTTTACTAGGTTACAGGAAATCCCTTCATTTATTTCCTTGATCCTTTATACACATGGTAAGAGTTCAGTTGCGGTGGCTGTTCATGAAATTGCCACCTACTGAGAGGTTGGCTTGTTAAAAAAAAAACCTAAGAAAGTTCTTGCCGGATGTGATTTATACACAGAGAGAGCAATTCTGCTTGCTCAACTTTGAATCTCAAGGACAGAGAGGACAAGGCTTCAAGTTTGCATTTTGTGACTTAATGCAGCCCTGGATTCTTTTAAGTAACATCAAGTTAATAACTTTCTCTGTGGTTTGACTGATCTTAATCCCTAATCTTAACCTCCCCCTGCAGGCTTAACTTTCCTCGGGGTTTCCCAGATGAGTACTCCTTCATGACCACTTTTCGCATGATCAAGAGCACCGTAAGCAAGGTGTGGAACCTATGGCAAATAGTGGATGAAGACGGCCACAAGCAGGCTGGACTCAGGCTGGACGGCGAGCAGCAGGCTCTGGAGTACTTCCTGATGGGTGCGGACGGAAACCTGCAGACCGTCACCTTCCCCGGCCTTTCTGTAGTCTTCAACACCAAGTGGCACAAGGTGATGATCGGCGTAGAGCGCGACCAGGTCACCTTGTATGTGGACTGCCAACCTGTTGATCAGAAACCCATCAAGGGCAAAGGGCCCATCAACACGGAGGGAGACACTCTCATTGGCAGGCTGGATGCTGATCCTGAAGCTTCTGTGGTGGTAAGCCCAGTCGGAAACACGCTGCATTTAATCATGTGCCCTGGCTATGTGGGTAGGCATTGTCAGGCGTATGCTTCGTTATGTGAAGAAAACACATTCCGTGTTACGTGCAAGCTGAGCTCTGCTATAATTTTTAAAGTGCTGCTGTCACAGCAAACCTGCTCAGCTGGGTTTCAGAGGGTAAAAAAAAAACGGGAAAAAACTCCTCAGGAAATATTTGATTGGAAAAACAACCTAAACAACCCTTAGACAAGAGATCACTGATACTTAACTGAAAACAAACAACTGTATAATTTCAATGTATTACAATACTTTTCTTCATCATTTCAAAATGAACCAACAATTTAACTTTCCATAATCTATAAACATTAACATTTTTTCTTTTCAGTTTGAGCTCCAGTGGATGTTAATCCACTGTGATCCAAAGAGAGCCCATAGAGAGAGCTGCAATGAGCTTCCTCCTGCAGAGGTACAGTGACAAGAACTCAGGTCTGCTCGGTTTCACACTCACACACAGTACTGTCGACAGTCAAAAGACATACAGAAGAATACTAAATGCTAGGCAAAGGAGTTTTAACTCCTATTAGTTTCAGATAAATTTTCGAGTCGATATTTGTGCCACAAGGCTAATTATAAAGTCCAAGCCCAAATGCAGGATATAAACAGACACCAGAAATCAAGGTTCATATAGACCTCTAATTTTGATGCTCGTTTTTAATCATTTTTAACTTGGAATGTGAAAATTCTGACTTCAGATTTCAACCATAGAAATGGATATCTGCTGATTTTACAATGCATGACTTAAGGATCACAAATCAAAGAAAAAAGCAATTCAAAAAGCACAGCTTCAAAATGCATTAGATTTTAGAAGAGGTTTTCAATCATTTCCAATTTAGATGAACAGGAATGTCATATGAATAATTTGAAACATTTCATTTTTCATTTCAGTGGTATCCTGGAATGGCACAAACACACACATGCAAGCACAGCCTCAAAGCCATCTAACCTTTAGGACATTTCTGATTAAATAATGATATCATCTTTTATTTCTCTATGGATGAAGAACGGTTATTAAGATGTCTACCTCTTAGACACTGACGTAGGCTCGAAATGAAAATGTCATTCTGCCCGTTCACATTTCATCTTTAGTTACGTCTTCGGTATAATGAATCAGGACGACCATAAATTAATTTTATTCTGCTATATGTTATGAAACATAAATGATTGTAGCCTTCAAAGACAAAAAGTACCTGGTGAAATGCTCTCTACAAGGTTTAAGGCTAACATGGGGATTGTAGATATAGCCTGTTGGGGAACAGTGGTGTATTTAATGACAGCATGATAATTATTAATCACTACTATGAATATAAACACATGCGCTTCTGCTTACACTTTGGTGAAGGTGGTGGACTTCTTCAACTAACTTTGCTTTTATCTGATTTCTCTTGCTTCTGCAGATGTTTGCCAATGCTGAGGTATTTATTTTTCTACTCTTTTTTTTCAGCTAATTTTGGTGCTATGGTTGCCTAATCACTTGGTTCTTTTAATGTCGGGGGCTTTGGTGGTGCTCTGTTTTACCATTACTTACCATTAATTACCGTTAATGCAGTCGCATAAAAACATCGCTTACAGAGCCAAGGTATTTCAAGTGAGCTCAACAACGTAGCACAAATCATAAGATGTAGCAGCTCTTAAAGTCATACACACCTTTGTTGAAGTGGTAGGTAAAAATGAGGACTAAAAATGTGCATAATTATATCCTGCATACAAGAATAGCAGCAAAAAAATTAAAGGTGCAAAAAGCAAGTTGGAAACGTGTCCACATTTAAATTGGTACTTTGTTGAAGATTCAGTCATATTTGATGGGAGTCTGACCATATATCATTTCTCAACTTGACATATACTCTACCTACTTAAAGCTGAAGTTTGTAAAATCTGATAGGTAGGACGTCTGTTCCACAGCCATCTTAATAAAACCCAACTAATTTACTTTCACATTTAAGTGAAGTTATGGTTTGGATTTCTGCTTATTTTTTTCTAAATTAAAAATAAAATCCCTTGATGATGAGGTTTCCTATCAAACACTCGAAGGACAGGGGCAAAGTGGACTGAGATTTGCATGAATTCTTAGATATGGCAGAAGGTTTTGTCTAGTAACTCTGCTATACTACTGATATCTGGAGAGTGCAGGACATTGTTGCAGAAATTCCTTTAGCTCCTTTCGTGTTGCAGCCTTCCTGGCAAGTGTTAGTGTCAGCCCAACTATCGATTGGTTGAACTCAGAAATTTAATATTGAATGATCTGGCAACTTTCTAATTCTTGTGTTTGACATTAATTTGTACCATACTAAACCCTGTCTGAACCTAACAAAGTAATTACATACTAAACTTAATAAAGAAATAATCTGAACTAAACTTTTGTAATTTCTTGATGAGTATCTCAGACAAACCATAGTTTTAACAAAAAGGGCTGTATTTAATTCCCTGATAGTTAAGCAATTTATTCCAACTTTCAAAAGGGGCACCACATACGTATATTTAGTATTTACATCTGTTAGATTTAATAAAGTGTTCTCCTAGAGTTGAAGAGACTCTCCACAAACAGTGCAATGTGAAGGACTAAAGATGCTAATGAGCCTGGCTGTTCACTTAACGCTCGGTACGAGTTTATTTCTGTAAAGCTGAGTGGATAAAAAAGTAAGAGACAAAAGATTCACAAGGAACCAGTTAATAAAAGAGGTAAGGCGTGCCACAGTCTTGGGGTGGTCACAGCAAATGCTAGCAGGCAGACCAATGCAGAAGAGTTGAAGGCTGCTGTTAAAGCAAACTTGTCTTATGATCTAAGCAGCACAGCAGGCTAATAACCTTTATTTTAATTACCCACTATTGCAATAAGTCATGCAAAACGAGCCCCAGCCAGGTACTGGATACATAAACCGCTCAGCATACATTTTGGTAGGCTGGCACTTTTGCATTAAATATCCTTTATAGTGTTCTTATGTGAAACGATGAATTTCGGGTTGTCATTCAGTGTGCACTTCAAAAAAAATGAACAGAAATACAGTGTGAAACATACCACTCTGTTACTCCATGTAGTTTTCTATAATCAGAGTATCAAATGTAACTGTCGACGCAATGTATTATAGTCAGTTCTTGAATGAAACTGCTGAGATAAATAACAAATAACAGCGATATTCTAATTTAATGAGTTCCTTCATTTGGAAAGTAATAACACCTATTTTATATTTTTACACTGAATTCTTTATTTGGCAGTGACTTGTGATGCATTTTCTGACTCTTGTTTTTTTCTCTCCTCTCAGCCTGAAAAATCTGTACAAGGTCCTCCAGGTCCCGCAGGCCCAGAGGGTCCACGTGGAGTCCCTGGAGAAAGTGGGAGGGATGGAAGAGATGTAAGCTTGTCCTCCCTGGGTCAACACATTCACATTTGTTTTGTCTTGTTTTTTGTTTGACCATAATTTTGTCCCTGCAGGGTGTTCCAGGGGCTCCAGGGATTCCGGGTGCTACTGTAAGTGCAAATTATGTTATTTATTCATCTGCTTGTTCATTTGGCAACATGCCCCATAGAAAGAGTTTCTGTCACTCATCTTTTCCTCTAAGCAGTTAGAAAGTTCTAAAACACTTTTGTCCAGTAGAAAATTGTAATGGGTTCAGACCTTTTGCTATCAGGATTTATTTTAGTAATGAAGAGGCTAATCTTGGCCTGCACAGTGGCACAGTGGGTAGCACTGTTGCCATGCAGTAAGAAGGCTCTAGGTTCAATTCCACCTTTCTCTGGTCTTTCTGCAAGGAGTTTGCATGTTCTCACTGTGCATGTGTGGGTTCTCTCCAGGTACTCCAACTTCCTCCAACAGTCCAAAAACATAACTGTCAGGCTGATTGGGAACTCTAAATTGACCTTAGGTGTGAGTGTGTGTATGAGTGGTTGTTTGTCCTGTATCTCTCTGTGTTGCCCTGTGATGGACTGGCAACATCTCCCCCGTTTTATGGATGGATGATGGAAGTTCTTTATGTTAGTTTAATGGATATGTAAGCTAAAAATTGTGATTATGAGGGCAGGAAACAAACAAACACTGCCTCCTATCAGTCAGTTTGCAAAATTCTAGGTGAGTTTCAAACAAATTTAATTTAAGTTAAAAAAAAACTTCTAATCAGCTCTGCACATCATCATTGGTCCACATCATATACAGTATCTTCCACAAGGTTTTTAAACGGGTATCTTCCTTCACATCAACTTACCCTCAGGTATTATTTTTCTAAAGAGTCCTTTTTGAAAAGTAAAAGACGTATAAAATAACAAGTTAAAACCTCTTTTTAAGCAGGCCTTTTATTCAATGCAAATGGTTGAGTACAAAAGTACAAAACACATTCCTGTACACTTTTCATTGGTTTCTTAAGGCATTTCGTCTCTTTCTAAAAAGGCTTCTTAAGTTCAAAATTTAGAAACTGTGTTCAGAATAATCACTTTAATGGGACCATTAAGGTCACTAACAGGGCAGTTAGGACTTGTGATTTACTGGCTGTATTTAGTTTCCGTTTGGCTAAATATGTAGGTTGGTTTTGGCGGATGACCCAAACATGTCAGCCTAAATGAGGTCAGTGTCTTCATTATGTACTTCCAATTCCCTGAATACAGCCTTTAATCAATAAGTGAGGAAAGTTTTTGTGAATTAGGTGTGATTGCCATCTACTGGTTAGGGGTTAGGGTAAGGGTTATAAGTATCTAGGATTAGATACTTATGGCTGTAGTAAACAATAATTAGTAAAATTATTTAGCTATAGCTTATTCACTAAATGCATTTGATCACCTCTCTGGTACATTAACCCTTTCAGAAAAAGCTGTGAACAACCTCAGAGGAATACACAAAACAATCTCAAGAAGTGTAGCAATAATTGTTGCTTTGTTGACAGACACTCCCATTTAATCGATGGCTCTCTTCATCTCTTTTTGAGTTAACAGAAACCTACTGGCTGCTTTACCGATCCTCTCCATGCTCAACCAATCAGTTTCATTCAAAGGCTGTGTTTTGATAGGTTTGCAGTTCTGCCATACTGTTTGAAAGATTTAATAGTCCTCTGAGAGATGTTGGGAAATTGGTTTTACCTAATTCTACTTTAAACATTTCAACAGGCTTGTGTTGTACGTTTCACTTTTTAATTCATGATGCTGTGTATTCAGTAATGTTCTCTAACAAGCCCATGAAGCCATCTCCGTTCATTTTAACTTATTCTGAGATGATATTGCACAAAGCTGGACTTCTAAAAGCCTTTTTTTTCATTTTGATTACAACCTAAATGAATGTAAAAGCTTTCTTCAGGCAGGACATGGGTTTACTTGCCTACTAAGTCTATTCATATATAAAACTCAATTGTAAGTAATAATAACTGGCAATGTTATCTACATAAGAAACCCATCAGCTTGAGCTCCTATGAACCAAGCGTACCCCACCTTTCATTGATTCAACGTTTACAGGCTCTGCCTTGCTGTAGCTTAGCAACAGGGCTGGCAGATGCAGGAAGCAGATAAATCTGTTTTATTCTTGTCATTTCTGTTTGCCAGGGCAGCAAAGGGGAGAAGGGGGAGATCGGACTTCCTGGACAAAGAGGTCTTCCTGGTCTCCCAGGATCTTCTGTAAGAAGACAAAATCCTTAGCAAACACTTAACTGCATGGACTCTGTGTGCCAACGTTCTTTGAAAATACTGAAAATCATCATTAAAAAAAGTTTTTGTTTTTTCTGTTCATCCATAGCTCTGCATTGTTTTTTTATGTTTTAGTTTTGTGTGTGCAGAATGTAGGAGTTAGAATTTATGGACATACAGTGAAATGAACAGCGATATTGTTTTGACTGTGTTTGCTGTCTGCAGGGTCCCATTGGTCCAATGGGCACCAGGGGACTGGTAGGAGAGAGAGTGAGTCAACAATTAAGTAGTCACAGAATTCTACTTGTAGAAAACACATTTTTATTAATTTTCTGTTGCAAATACTCACAATGTTACTGAGTCCTCCTTGTTGTGTTTGTAGGGTCTGCCTGGCTTTCCTGGACCTCCGGGTCCTCCTGTAAGTACAACATCCTAACACATGTTCAACAGTTACAATGTTGAATGGCCACTATAATTTATTTATTTCTTTTTTTGTTTTTCTCATCCCAGGGTCCAGCAAGTGAAGGGCCTATGGTATATATTGTTTCAGTTTATCTTTTTAGTCCTGCCATAAAACCTAATCTAAAAATATACCTTCAGAGCGTTCCAGTACAGGTTCTTTGTCATTAACTGATGTGTTTACAGGGTCCTCCAGGAAAGCCAGGAACCCCAGGAGACGAAGGAAACATTGGACCAGAGGTCAGATTTTGACTAAGAAAAATAGATTTAAGGAAAGCCCCAGACCTGACGAAGTTGTCCAATGTCTTAATGTTACAAAGATTTGATTCTTAAACCCACAAAAATGTAAAAAACACTTGACAGACATTGAAAAAACTAACAGAAAAACAACCCTCACACTATTAAGTGTCAAATCAATCTATTTTAAAGCTAATTACTTGAATGTGTACATATGACAAGAAACATACAATATTCCTTGTTATACTGTACAAAGCAACAAGATGTTTTTTTCAAAGAATCAATTGTAACTTAAAGTATCAAATTGTTTAAGTTAGTAAGCAAGGTCATTACCAAGTCAGCAGGATCACCTATTCAATAGCTCATATGAGCTGTATGAGAAAATAGCATAATGTGCATCATTAACATGTTTTTATTCCTGAAACGTTCTAGATAGAACCTGGCCATTCAATTCATTCTTGAACCTTATCAAATTACAATTATGTGACTATGTTGTTTCTTTGAAATGAGGTATTATGTAATTCTAAACTCACCATGCTTTTTGATTCCTGATTTGGACACACAGTTTGATCCCCTCCCACTTTGTATTTACATTTCTAAACATTCCCAAGTAGTAGGTTTTACAAACATTGATCCGTCCCTAAACATAGACGAGTTGCTTAATCTCAAGACCTACTGCAGACATAAACTAGTAAATTGATGTCAAAATCTAACATATTAGACATGGAAATGTTAGTGGTATGATCAAGACTGCTAGTGAGAACATATTTCTATGAGCATTCGCCCTGTTTTTCCTAAAACTAAAACATTTCTCATATAAATCCTTTCTTATTTGTATTACATTTGAACTGCTGTTTCTCAATATCAATAATGTGTTTGTGAGCCTGTTTTCGGTTGTCACCTGTCAACTGAATATAAAAAAGAAAAGAAAAAAAGAACTGGTCAACCAAATTTTAGTGACATTTCAGTGATTTGTTTCTCATGTGTTTGCTTTGAAACTATAGGGTCCACCTGGACCTAGAGGGGGAGCTGGCATTCCAGGGCCTCCTGGGTCACCTGGCCTACCAGGGCCTGTGGTAAGAACTAAATCTAAGCAATATTGTATCAAACCACCCAGTCTTCTAGTTGACGTAATTACATGTATTGTTTTAGATATCCCAAATAAATCTTTTTCACTTATAATTTGGGATTACAAATGAACATTGTCTACACTAGCTGGCATTATATAGGGAACAATCAATTGGGCTGCTATCACCTTTTAAAATCCTTTTATTGTAAGATTCTTAGAGATCGTATATATTTACTTGTTTTGT
Organism: Orestias chungarensis; assembly: GCA_032876305.1. Lineage (NCBI taxonomy): Eukaryota > Metazoa > Chordata > Actinopteri > Cyprinodontiformes > Cyprinodontidae > Orestias > Orestias chungarensis. Next base: position 1,194,208 of record JAVLVB010000132.1, on the reverse strand, counting down.
TAAAAGTGGAAAGGCCCTGCTTTTTTATTCATATCCTATTGCTAGCACAGTTAAGCAGTCATACATAAATATATACCAGTTATTATAATACTTTTTACCAGATGAGTAGCATAATAATTACAAACAAAGGAGTACTAGTGAAAACATCTACCATTTTCATGCCAAAGTTGACAGACTTCTTACCTTTAATGGATGCTCTGTATCACTTATGTGTCCCCTTACTGGAAATCCAATCTATTTTACATGTGAAAAATTACATTTGAAAACCATGTGTCACCTGTGAAGTGATGTGGGTCACATAAAAAGAAAAAACATAAGCATACATGGAAAATATATGATTCCCATGTTTTCACATACGTTTCACATTTTCCCACATGTGTATCAACTTTTTCCACATGTTCACACATGTGACAATATGTGATTCCATGTTCCACATGTGAACAGAGTATGGAAAACATTTGCCTAATCATATGTGGAGAATGAAACCCACATGGGAATTGCATGGAAGTATATGAAACCCATGTGGAAATATGAGAGTTACATGGATTTCTTTTGTTTACCAAGTTCCAAATTCACATGTACACACGCAGACTCATATGTTCACATGTAGTACACGGTTTTTACATAGGATTTTTTTGTGAAACTCTTGAGCTTTTTTTCCTTTAAGGGGTGTGTGGAAAGCAGCTTCCTAATGGGTTCGACTCTGTTATCATTTATATAATCTGTTTTTCCACTTCCTACTAAAATGACCCATTGCATGCCAAGTTCCCTTTTCACAGGTTCACAATGGCTGTGGTGGGCTTATGAAAATGTTTACACCCACTCGCGGCTACTTTAGGTGTCACTCTGCTGTTTTTTAGGGACCACCTGGTGCCAACAGTGAGGGAAGTGGGGAAGCTGTGAGTGTTTCACTGTCTAACACGCCGGCAAATGTTTCCTGGATGCATGACAATTACAGTGGAGGCAGCATGTCTTCGACCAGAATGACTCACTGTGGCTGTCCAGCTTTTGTGAGTGACGCTTCTCTCTGACCGTTTACAGTGTCCTGCTGCCTGTCCTGATGGACCTCAGGGACTGCCTGGACTGCCAGGGATGAAGGTAAGGAATATTAACAAAGTCAAAAAAGCATTTGAATTAGTTGTTCTCAGAGAAGTTATTTCCATTCATGGAGACAATTATGCAATAGGAATAAAATAGGCTTACTGCAATTACAGGTCAACTCGGCTTATTTATGTTGCATTAATTCAGAACAACTGCTTACTTAAGTTGCTTTACTAAATAAATGACTTCAATTCATAAGTGTCAGCTAAGCTCAACTTCCATTTAAATTAGATTCGGTAACATCCAGTTGGGATCTTGCAAATGCGATAATATTGTGAAAATGTTCAGTTTAACTGAAAACAAACAATCTTTTGCGAAATGTGAAGTACCCTGATTTCACAACCCTTGATTTCCCAACCTGTTGAACTAATAAACTTAAAAGTCAATATTTTTCTGACCAGCCGTCGAATATAGAATATCAGATGAACCAGACGTAACATTCGGGTGTTACAGTTGGATTGTCCTGGTGTGTGCTGATATACATCCTTTAGCCAAAAGTATAGCTTACACAAGAGCATACAAAGTTTTGGGGTTTACTAAGGCAGGTCTTTGGCTTTATGCATTTACTAATAATTATCATTGATAAATGCATTATTATACCAATTACTAAAGAAATGTTTATAATTATTAAACACGACCTGAGAATCAGGAAATATGTGGCTGTTCAGTTTCTCATGAATGATTGTGTTCATACTATAGGTGGTAGACTCTGACTAATATATGACAACAAACTGTATAACTAACTACCAATTCATAATTGATCACTTAACCAATAAAACTTCTACTATGGATTATGAGTAAACGAAAAAAATAAAATGGATAAGTCAATTCTTAGATGATACAGAAACAAGCAAGAACAGATGAAGAAAAAATGGACAAACTCTACAGGTGGAGAATGAAATGAAAACACACCAAATGGGGTTTGGGGGGGCGGGATTGTATGTAGGCTTGATGTAGATCTCACCTTAGAGCTAACAGCCGAAGAATAAATAAGGAGGAGATTGGGAATAAAATTGTGTCGACCAAAAACGGTTCAGACTGGCCTGCATAAAGATTCTGCGTGAGGTAAACACCTTACAAAGAATATAAAGAAGCAGCAACTTCTCTTAATAAACAGCAGGTTCAACAGTTCAGATGCGTCAGCCAACATGAGGGCAGCATGCAACCACACATACATTGCTTTGTCAACCTCAAACGTTTATGCAGACCTGGTTCTGATTAAACGTCAGTCTTACTGTGAGGTGAACTGTCTGTTGTCACCTGGAAACAATGTCATTGTGTAATGGTATCAGTCAGAATCCACATACGAAACCACAGTTATGGAAAGTTTCTAAAAAAAAATTCAACAAAAACTAGTAAACTAGTAACTTGGTTGTGATGTGCCCCAGGACACATCCGGGTCAGGTAACCAGGTTTCAAAGTCGCCCCAACTTGCTTCTTTCGATGTAGAAGAACCAGGAGCTCTACTCTGAGCTTCAACCTTATGACAGAGCATCTCACCCTCAAAAGGAGAGAAAACACACTCAGGGGAAACAATCCCTTCAGTGTGAGTTCTTGAAGGAAGCACTTTAATCCGCCACAAAACCATCGTCTTTGATTTGTAGGTGTGATTTTGTTTTGAGTTTTTTATTTTTGCAAACTGCTGTAAGAACTGTGGAGGTCACAGGGTGATGATGCCAAGAGAACCAAACTTGTGAACAACATATAACCAAAATGCATCCCCTCAACATGTTGAATGAGCCTAGAAATCCTGTCCACAAAAGGTCACAAACAGATCCAGTTCTGTTTCCGGACTAATAGCAAAGATAGAAAGACTTTACTAGTGTAATTTTAGTGATAGACCGACATCCACTCCTGGGTGATTGACATGTGGACATCTGTTCTTTTTATTTCTTTTAGGGACACAAAGGATTGGAAGGTGAGCCTGGAAAAGATGGAGAACCTGGAGAAAAGGTATCAAACATATAAGTATTTACATGTGAGCTTATTTAGTTTGAAGAGGCAGTTTGGTGTGATTGACTCTGCTGTTGTATTCTTAATTCTTTTTGTTGTTGTTGTTTTTTTAAAAAGGGGACAGCTGGAGAACCAGGTCCTCAGGGTCCTCCAGGTCGCATGGGCGATGATGTACGGAAAGGATTTTCTAATAATGTGATTTAACGTAATGTATACACAACAGGCAAAAGATGTAACTATTCGTTGTTTTAGGGGCAAAGGGGACCGATCGGAATCGCAGGAACCCCTGGAGAGAAAGGAGACCGAGTAGGTTTTAAACTGATGACTGACATATGAACTAAAAGAGCTTCATTAGTTTCAATTGTACATTTGTTGACAGGGTGCTCCTGGTTACAACGGTGTCCCAGGACCCACTGGCCCACCCGGCGCTCCTGTAGGCATTCTGGTTTGGTTCTGATCGCTTGTGACATTTTTTAGGACATGAAGTGTTTCTAACGGATATAAAATGGTTTGTAGGGCGTGGAGGGCGCTCGAGGACGACAAGGGTTGCCGGGACAGAAAGGCGATGAGGTGAGTCTTGAATTTGTGCTAAGAGTTTGTGTTACATTGAAGAAGAAACAAAAATGGGTATGATGCTAAAATGTTTCTTTAAGGGAGCCGTGGGACCTCAAGGACAGTCGGGCGTTAAAGGAGATGAAGGAGAAGTTGTGAGTGACGCTTTAGTATATTTGTCCAGCTTGTTCATTTTAATTCATATATATCACCGTATGTTGTGCCACCGCAGGGTGAACCTGGCAATGATGGGCTGGATGGGCTTCCTGGAGTTAATGGTACCAAGGTATATCTGAACTACATGATGTTTCATTTGGCGTCAACGTCTTTTGTCAACGTCTGTCACGTCTTTTCACACTGAAACAAGCTGACAGCACACTGTTATAAACTGCTTTGATTTGTTTGATAATGTGGGACCAATGCAATTCATCTTTTACATTTGGAGTGATACAAGGAGCACTTTTAACCAGTGTCACAATGAACACTTTGCAACAGTATAGACAATTATTGGGTAATTCTTTAAATGTAAATGCTATGATAACAAAAATTGTGATAATGCTTATTGCCTTAATATAAAATCATAGGAAAATGCATTAAGGTGTACTAACTGTGGATGTATTCAACAGGGAGAGCCAGGTGTACCAGGAGCTAGTGGAATTAGGGGGATTGTTGGTATTCCAGTAAGTAAAAAAAATAAATCATAAACTTTCTTTTTGTTACAGTTTAGTCAGACTTTTATTTCAACGTTTTGGGATAGTGTTACTTTTGATGATCTTTGATGATGGATAGAAACTATTGGGCTGATTGATTGATGATGAAAATGATCAAATATTATAAATGATGTTATGTTAATAATGTTATGTGCTAATCTGCTTTGACGTTTTATAACCTCGTCATTCTAAGAACACAGCTGCTGTAGCATTTGCCAGAATATAATAGATAACTTTAATGTTAAGTAAAAATAAATGACTACCCTTGTATATTCCTGTGGCAGTTAGCTCTGCTGCAATGGTTCAGTTTTTGAAATTTCAAGTATTCGCAGATTATTTTGTAAACCACATTACAAGAAAGTCTAATCTGTATTTTTTATTTTGTTTTATTTCTTAAATGTACAGCAAGACAAAAAATTTCATTCAGTAAACAGTAAATGAAGCAATATTGTGCACAGAGTGGTTAGACAATTAAAATGATGACCTTGCTGAAAAAATGTAATTACATTATTCTTAGTAATTTCAAAATGATATTGCTAATTAGGATAAAACACATTGTTTTTTAATGCTAAACCTTATGCTATTTATGTTTCGTTAGTAGTAGTAAGTAGCTAAAATCTACAGCTTTCAGTTGAAAGCATTGTCAGTGTTCAAGTTCTAAAAGTGGTTTTAATAGGGATAAATAAATGTAAAGCTAAAATAAACACTTTACATGAATGTTATTCCACCAGGTTGTAGTTGTGAGATAATGCATGTTAAGTAAATGTATCTGACTTTCTATTTTAGCCCCAAACATTCATATTTGAACAATATCACCAGCAGCAAAGATAATTAGGAGACTTTGCTGTTTTATTCACTTGGTTGTTTCTTAATTACTATCTTTATTAATAATAACAAACGTCCAACCATGATAAAAGTAAACAAATGTAGAAAACGACACAGTTTCTTCTTATATGTATTAATTCTTAGGGGCTGCCAGGGAAGCAAGGAATAGCTGGACCCCCTGGAGAAAAGGTAATTTAATTAGTTAATTTATCACAGCGCTAGTTAAATTGCTTTTAGCTTTAAGAAAGGATATTTCTGACTAACTCGTCATAATTCCTACTGTGGTTTTAGGGTGAGACCGGTTCCGAGGGACACATAGGGCCTGTTGGGCTTCCTGGAAAAACTGTGAGAAAATGCTCATCAAGCTACTTCTAGCAGACTACATATGTAAACCTGTTTGTATGTGCAACATCTTCAATGCATCTAAATTCTTTCTTTTCCTGTAGGGGGAGCCTGGAAATGATGGAGAAGATGGAAAACCAGGAGAAAAAGGATCCAGAGTGGGTTTGCTCTGCCTTCTTTCTGTTTCTTTTCATTTTGTTTCGTCTCTAAACTTAATGGGACGTATTTTGTAATTAGACTAGATTTTATCTTTTCGAGCCAAAGGAAGACATTAGGGATTTATTTGATTGGTTACAAATCTATTCAATTATTTTCTATCAGCAGTAGCAGCAGTAATAAGATTTGACAAGTACAAATGACATTTGAGTTTTATTTCGAAATCCAGGGGGAGACAGGAAAACAAGGACCAACGGGGCTTACAGGTCCACAAGGAATCCAGGTAAGAAATGTGTAATTTTAACTTATTTAGGCTATGGAATTAAGAGTTTTTTTCATTTTATAACACATTTTTATTTAAACAAGTCAGCGAACCATTTTGAAGCTACAAGGATAATTGCGTAAACAGTAGCAATGGAATTTGTATTAACAGGGCGTAAAAGGGGATAAAGGAGCCACTGGGCTCAAAGGATTAAAAGGTCATACTGGGCACCAAGGAGATCAGGTGGGAGAAATAAGTGCTTATCCTGTAGTACCCATACAATACTGTTCACAATAAGCGTTGAGTTATCGCTTTGATTTTGTCGTCCAGGGACCAACCGGGCCTGTGGGACCAAAAGGAAGTCAAGTAAGGACCAAAAAATAAATAGATAGATAGATAGATAGATAGATAGATAGATAGATAGATAGATAGATAGATAGATAGAT
>JAVLVB010000132.1:1174754-1187761 GCA_032876305.1 Orestias chungarensis | reverse complement strand
AGACAGACAGACAGACAGACAGACAGACAGACAGACAGACAGACAGACAGACAGACAGACAGACAGACAGACAGACAGACAGACAGACAGATAGATAGATAGATAGATAGATAGATAGATAGATAGATAGATAGATAGATAGATAGATAGATAGATAGATAGATAGATAGATAGATAGATAGATAGATAGATAGATAGACAGACAGATAGATAGATAGGGTACGCTTTTTGTACTTTTTGTTTTATTTTATTTTTTCTTCAAATCAGGGGGACCCAGGTCTAGCAGGAGACCCTGGTGTGAAGGGAGATCAGGTATTATCAACATCTGCTTTCATTAAATGGTCATTATAAAAAGCAGAAATATGTATGACACAATGACATCTTATGTTCAAATGTGTTTCAGGGCCCTCCTGGTGTGCCTGGCATCAAAGGAGAGGTAGGCAGAAATAACTGTGTATTAAATGTTATCCACAGAGCTGTTAATGTTGAATTAAGTTACACAAATATTGTAACGCTTAACGGTCAAACATTTACCACGTTCCACAAACTCTTTCTACTGATGCCACGCGTGTTTGCCGTAAGCAGCCTGGAAGACAGTAACGCTCCATACTTTTGGATTAACAGTTGTCATACGGATTTGTGTTTCAACACTAGCGCGCGGAAAAAGGTCAAAGAGGATCCACCGGAGCTGAGGGGAGACCCGGTCAGCCGGGACACGAAGGTGTGGCAGGTCCCATGGGAGCCAGAGGCTTGGAGGGCGACCCAGGGCTTCCTGGACCACCAGGTCCCAGAGGTTTACCTGTGAGTCATTTACAGATCATATCGTTACTGATAAGGTTTGGTCTCCAAGACTTTTCTGACATTTTGAATTACGCTAAAGGAACCAGGTATAACAAGACCATGATTTGCCTGAAAAGTTGAAGAGAAACAAGAAAGAAAGAAAGCAAGCAAGAAACAAACAAACAAACAAACAAACAAACAAACATAGAAACACATTTTTAACCACACATTTATTTTTCAATAAAAATAAATTTTAACATAGTTTACTTTAATATTCACGCAAACATTGAATTGAAAAAAAGCTTTCTATCAACCATAGAGCACACAACATTATTAAAGCACCACAAAGATAAAAATTCCGTTAAATTATTCATCATTGAAAAAAACATAAATTCTGCTTTTACTCTAATTTTTACCATCAAAATAAACATCCTGTCGACTTTTTCCCCCAAAACTCCATTTAATTTATTCCTTCTATAAATATAAATGGAAAATCTTGCCTGTCCAATGAGAAAATTTAAAAAAGTCCACTTCCTAGATTCATTTTTTGTATAACCTGCACCAAATATAAAAGCTACTTCAGACCAATAAACATCAAATTTTTTGAAAAGCTCTTCCAACAAACAAAACAATGACAAAAGTCGTTTACACTCAAGAAACATATGAAAAATGGTTTCAATTTCTTCACAAAAAGGACAGAATTCATTTATATCTTTTCTAAATTTAGACACAAAACTGTTAAAACTCACAGCACCGTGCAAAATCCTCCACTGAAGTTCGCCTGCCTTCTTACTCAAGGGGGGTTTATAAAAAACCCTCCATATAGGTTTCTGAATATTTACGGCTTTAAACTTGTTTCTCCAAACAGTTTCATTCCTTCCACTTAATTGTTTCTTATTCAACCCTTGAACAACCAATTTATACAAACACTTTCCATTCAACATACAAAAATCAAAATCTTTTTGAGTGATCAAAAAAGGACCCGTCAATTCTGAGAAATCAATATTCAGTCCCATTTCTGGAAACGGATCTGTAGAATCAGGGAGTTCTTCTCCATTACAAAAGTCCACCAGCCTCTCCTTTTCATCCAAAGTCAATCTTTCAAGCCACAGGTCTAGAAAAGACCTCATGACTCGAATCGATTTTAACCCAAGCAAAGAAGCTGTCGCCTCCGTGTTTTGAAGTCCTGGTCCAGCCTTCTCTAAAACGTGTCTTAATTTTAGAACTTTATTCCTAAATAGTCTTCTTGACAATCCAACTTCATCTTCTAAAGCCAAACGTGCTTCGAAAAATAAAGGTTCTTCTAGAAGCAAAAACAAAGACACTGTTGGTTTCAGTCTTTTCCACTCAAAAATTGTCCAAGCCCTAAACAAACTTTTATAAAACATTGGCATTTCATACAAACATAACATTTTACAATTTAACAAAAACAAAGAAAAATCTAAGCCAAAACCTCCTACTTTTTTCAAAACAATACTTGTTATTGGCTTCCAAAAAACATCCTCCTCCCTCCCCATTAGATGTTTCTGAATAAACTGTAGCCTGAACGCAGCAGTTCTGCTCTCTAGATGGACCAATCCTTGTCCACCTTCTTCTTTAGGTAAGAAAAACAGCCTGGGATACCCAGTGTTTGTCATCCCAAAAAAACGTACTCATACACGATTGAATTCTGTTAAGTAATCCAGTAGGTGGTTCCAAACACGCTAACTTGTGCCACAATAAAGACGCAATTAAATTATTTATTATGAGCACTCTCCCTCTATAAGACATCTGTGGTAACATCCATCTCCATTTCTCTAACCTTCCCTCTACTTTCTCCATTATTCCATCCCAGTTCTTTTTTTCTGTATCTTCAACTCCCAAATATACATCAAGATATTTCAAACCCCCTCTTTTCCATTTTAAACCACCTGGAAGCCGAGGAAGCCCACTAAACCAGCTCCCTATTGCCAGAGCTTCACTTTTAGCTCAATTGACACGAGCAGCTGACAATGTACATAAAAAAATCAACAATTCTACCTAATTTATTCACTTCTTCCTGATTTTTAACAATGACAATGACATCATCAGCATAAGCTGATAAAGTAAAAGACAAATTACAACCTTGTAAAATCAATCCCTCAATATGTGACCTAACTTTCTTTAACAGCGGTTCAATAGAAAGAGCATATAACCTTCCAGACAAAGAACAACCTTGTCGAACACCTCTTGTGACTTTAAAAGGTTTACACAAACAGCCATTAATTTTCATAACACTCTCAATGTTTTCATATAAAACCGCAATCTTGGCAATAAAACCAAAGTCGAGACCAAACCTTTCCACAGGTACCGGTGCTCGACTCTGTCAAAAGCCTTTTCCTTGTCCAAAGAAACCAAACCAGCATTATATCCCAATGATCTGGAGACGTCCAAAATATCTCTAATAAGGGAAATATTATCAAACATCAACCTGCCAGGGACACAGTAAGTTTGTGTTTGATGAACAACCTGGTCCATCACCTTTTCAGTCTGTTTGCCAGCACCTTTGATAACAATTTGTAGTCCGTACACAACAGAGAAACAGGTCGCCAGTTTTTAATGTTCTGGAGATCACCTTTCTTTGGTAACAATGTGAGAACTGCTCTCCTGCAGCTCTGAGGTAGAAAACCTTCATCAAAACTCTCCTTAAAAACCTCCAAGAGATCAAGTCAGAGATCAGACAATAAAGCCCTGTAAAATTCACTGGGAAGCCCATCAATGCCAGACGCTTTACCTCCTTCCACGCTTTGCAGTGCAGAATGAATCTCTTCCAGATTCATAGGCTCTTCTAACTCCTTTGCAAAATCCACAGAAACTCTTGGAAGATCATTGCAGAAGTCGTTGAAACTGTCTTCATCCTCAATGTATTCAGAGCTGTACAGATCTGCATAGAAATCTGCTGCTCTCCGCCTGATGTCACCGTCTGCAGTTGACTTCAAACCATGCATGTCCTTGCTTTTTTTCCAATGAGAAGAAAAACTTTGTCGGAGCATCCATTTAAGCAACTTTCTGAAATCTGCTTCGAACCCTGTGTTCTCGAGCCCGGCAAATCAGCCAAAGCAGCTTTTTTGTGACTTGAGTTTCTCAAAACAACCTCGATCTCCTGTGGATTGTGCAGAAGCCTGCAACTCCACTATTTCAATCTCCAGATCTCTAATAGACTTGGTTAAAACAGATGAAACATTGACAGTGTACTGTTGATATAATTCTTTAATTTCAATTTTTCCACGATCCCACCACTGCCCTAAAGATGCAAAATCCTCTATTCTAGTTTTGTGCATTCTCCAGAATGAAATAAATGTCTCCTTAAAATTGGTATCCAATAACAAAGCAGTGTTAAAATGCCAATTAGCAGATTTATGTTTTATATTGGCAATAAAAGCACTACAAGAAACCAAAGCATGATCCAAAAAATTTACAGGATGGATATTACAATTTTGAAAAATTCCAAAATTATGTCTGAAACTATATATTCTATCCAACCTGGCTGCAGAAAAAGAATTATCTGTGTTTCTAGCCCATGTAGATTGTATTTTTTGAGTGTGCATTACTCTCCAAATATAAACCAAAGAAAATAAATCAATTAGATGTTTTAAGAACGTTGTTGAAGCTCGATGAGGTTCAAAATGATTTCTATCTAACTGATCATTTTCTGTACAGTTAAAATCCCCGCCCAAAAAAAGAAAATCATCCGTGTCACACTTACACAAAACATCTTCAAGTTTATGTAAAAAACAAACTCTCTCTGCTCTTACATTTGGAGCACAAACATTTACAAAAACAATATTAAAACACTCATATTTTGCTTTTACCACCGTTAATCTACCCTTGATTACTTCCTCAAACTGATAAGACACAGGTAGAAACATTTTTGAAAACAAAATTGCAATTGCCCCACTGGCCTGTTTTAAATAACTATAATAATAATTTCTCCTCCCCATTCTCTCCTCCAATCGATCTCACTTAAACAATCACTGTGTGTTTCTTTTACCATTAACACATTTATTTGTTTTAAATTCATTAATTCAAACACACTGATTCTCTTCTTCACATCTCTGGCTCCATTCAGAAAAATAGAAACTCTGAAGTGGCTCATTACCAGACATGTAAGAAGAAACACTAAAAGAATATACAGACATTTAAATATCAAGCTCATCGTCGTTGAGTTCTTGCTTAAGTTTTCCGATCAATTTTTTTAACCGGTAAACTTCTTTATCATTATATCCCCTTTTTTTTTTTTTGTTCAACTGAGATCTCACATGGACAAGAAAAAGTTTCTTGTCAGGAAAAAAATCCTCAACTTTTTTTTTTCATATTCTTAGTAACTTTTAGAAAATGTTTAACATTTAGCACTCCTTAACCTTTCCTATGTTGAATTTGAACAAGAGATTTGCAAGATGAACTGTCCAAACTGTCTTCAGTCCATCCTTCATCTTCACCTTCGTCCTCCTCCTCTTCCTCATCCATATTACTTTCTGACTCTAAAACTTTTCCTGAACATTCAATTTCTGTATCTCTTTCATCAATTAGGTGAGACAATTCTCTCAGCAACAATTCATCACCGATGAATGGGGGTATATTTGCAATCGTGACTTTCTTAGCAGGAGTACTCAATGGGGAAACAGACAAAAAAACATCATTCAGAACAATGCCTTTTTTCAATCACTCTGTTTGCCTTCCCCACGCTGTCAACAAAAATGACAACAAGGTTGTTCTTCTGAGCAGCGGATTTAATGCTGCTACATCCTACAACTTCTCCCACCGCCAAACTACAATCTTCCACCGTCAGAGTCGGATTATTAGGGACGATCTTCAAACCATGTTGTCTTGTAAATTTGGTCAAATACATTTCTGGCATTTTAGCCTTTTTTGGCTACACACAGAACTGTAACCAAAAAAACACTTAATCTAACTCCACAACCACAATATTTAAAGAACAATACCCATAGAAAACCCCAAAAAGATCAAGAAAAACTAAGTTAGGATAAATTCTCAATCTCTCAGTCCTCTCACCACCACACGCTCCTCCACCAACCCCAGCATGCAGTGTGAAAGAAAGAAAGAAAGAAAGAAAGAAAGAAAGAAAGAAAGAAAGAAAGAAAGAAAGAATGAAAGAAAGAAAGAAAGACAGGAAATAACATCAAAATAAAAGCACATCCTGTTTCATTAAATTAGAAGTGTAACATTCAACTATTTTATCCAATACACTTGGTCTCTCCTATTAATGCAATATTACATGTAATGCATACCATGTACACCTTTAATATTTACAGCTGTTAATTGTACCTATAGAATTATTTTACGAATATTGACTTTGGGTTTAACGCTGTATTGGAGCAAAATACTTGAAGGTTGATGCTTGACTTGTCAACATCTCTGTGATACAGTTGTTTGGTTGAACTCACTGTTAGTCACTTGATGATACTCATTCCACAGGGCCCAAAAGTAAGTGATGAAAAGCTTCGAGAAATGTGCTCAGCAGTCGTTGGAGGTAGGATTTGTTCATTTTTAACCTGCTTTAAAATGTGTGTATATTTCCATCCATATACTGTAAACCGACAAAGAGAAAAAAGATACAACATGCTTTTCTGTAATCATTTCTTTTTGTTAACGCAGAACAATTAGAGGAGTTTATGAAAGAATTCTTAAAGAGACCAGTTGCCCTTGGTTCTCCTGGTACACCTGGACCAGCTGGACCTCCAGGACCGCCTGGAACGACTGGAGCAGCAGGGACAGCAGGCATTCCAGGTCCAATGGGTCCCAAAGGCCACCCGGGCTATTTTGGTATTCCAGGAACACCTGGTAAAAAAGGTTAGTGCAGAATTCTTTAACAATTCTTCACGTGGGTATCCATAGCAGCAGGACTGCATCCAACAGTTTGAATATATTTATTACCATACGTATCTTATGAATCGAGAATCAAGAATCAAGAATCAGTTTATTTATATAGCGCCAATTTACAACAGGTGTCGTCTCAAGGCACTTCACAGAAAATCAATTAAAATCAGAGATACATCATAACAAATCAATTTGAAAAAGTTTCCAATCTAAGGAACCCCAGCAGATTGCATCGAGTCATTGACTTGCAGCATTCACTCCTCTGGAATCAGCAGACCAAAACAAATACTTGTGTTGTCGTTGACTTTACAGCAATCCCTCATTCTGAGCATGCATGTAGCGACAGTGGAGAGGAAAAACTCCCCTTTAACAGGAAGAAACCTCCAGCAGAACCAGGCTCAGTACAAGCAGCCATCTGCCACGACCGACTGGGGGTTTGAAAAGACAGAAAGCTAATTTAGAAGCACAGGATACTGAAATAAAAGAGTTTATAGCAGCAGTTGTAGAACGTCACTGGAAGCATCTCAGCCCATGTTCTCAACCAAGAAGCTGTCTCAGCTAACAGAACGCCAGCCCGGGTGTGGTTACTATGGAGAGAAGAACACCAAGAGAAAACAAAAGGTTAAGAAGTTTGAAATAACCACAAAACGGGCATTTGTAATACAAATAGTACATATACAAACATTTAATATATTTGCTATATTAATGTAAGCTTTTTACAGTTGTTTTGGTGCATTTCCTAGAACAGAGTTGATAGCCAACTATTCATTTATCAAATCATTGTGTTACTTGTGAACATCATAAAAGCACTTTCTTAAATCTTTGAAAAGGTTGAAAATGCTTGTATACACTATGCAAAATTCTCTGCTTTTCTCTAAACATTTAATAGCTATTATCATGTTGAGCAAAACATATTGTATGGTTGTCGGCCTCCACAACATTTAAGCATAAATTCCTTGTATTGAGCCTGAGTTTGAAATCTGTATTGAACTAGTAAACTTCTTTGTGGTGGTGAATCCTTATGTTCTCTAACAAAGATAAATATTTGCCAATGAGCTTTCTACCAGCTTTCTGAAGGAGCTCAATGGTACGTCTCCATGAACTGTCGTGTAGATCGTGAATGCAGCAGAGCAAAACACAATATAGAAACAATACAGAGGTGTTGTGAAGCAAAATGGAAGAAGAGGTAAAAGAGGTCAAGGACACGTGGCAGTTTCTGTATATGGAAAGTATATGACCACCAGTCAGATACACCAATGACCCGTTTGGTTGCCATGGATGCAGCACGTAACAACCTAACAGGAGATACCTGCAGAGGTTGGATAAGACACTCTAACAGATTCTTTCTACTCCACATCGAAAGAGAGGATATTCTTTGTGTTGTGGATGAGAATTAATGAGTCAGAAACCAGACACGTCAGATTTTGTTGGTAGACTGCACTGTAATTCCGACAGCACTACATTTAAAGTTTCCCTTAAGTAGATTTGTTCATCTTATCATTTCTACTTTTGCTTTATTATTTTTTTATTTGCACTCTGCAGGGCTACAGTATATTTTCCTCTCTGTAACACAATGTCATGGTTTGTCAACAAAATACAGTAAAAGCATAAATGTGAGTCTTGTTCAGTCTCTTGGCATTGATTTTCCACGCTAACAATTCCCTTGTCATCAAAACTATAGCTATAGTTTACAGCAGAACATTCCTCCAGAGTAAACTATTTTATTTTCAACCTGCCTAAAAAATCTGACTGCCTTATCCATACACAATGACACAAAGACTTGTCATATAAAAGGCCCACACAGGTTCATTGACACAGCTATTTACTTTGAGAAGTGAACTAAGGATTTAAAGAGAGAGAGAGAGTAGCTTTTCAGGTAATCCATGGTGTTTTGTTAATTTTTGTACAAAGTGCTTTTAGAAATACATAAATTGTTTTGCATATGTAAAAGACGACTCGAGAAATGCACCAAAGTGTCAGAGAAAAATGTTAACTTACGTGATTTACTCTAAATTAGTTTTTAAGTATGGTATGTTATCTTGTTATTTATTTTCCTATATATGTATACACAAAAATATACTGAAAGACAACTTTGTCTACAGTTTTTCCAAGAAGTAATGTACTATCAAAACACTTGCTGGCCTTTGTTCTGTCACACTTGTAACTGAACATAGTGTTTTAATTTCCAATGGGTGATGGTTGTGTTCATTTATATTTTTAGGCTGTAACTTAAATATGAATCAAAGCAACAGCATATTAAGTAGGATATCCACAACATAACAACCACTTTGGCCAACCATTCCTCAGTCAGTCAAAGTTTGCAGGTGGGACAGGTCCAAGCTGCCATGCATGCAGACACGTTGAATAGGGGCAATTTAAAAAGGAACAATTAGCCAAAACCTTCTTTGGACTGTAGGAGCAAAGAGAGAACCAATCAATACACAAGATTATCAGGCAAACTGCATAAATAGTGGCTACCTCCCTGAGGATTGTGTATATCCAAAATAAAACATAATCTCCATTAAGAAAGAGAGGCCACTGCAAACATATACACAACCAGTTAGAAATCTTGTCATTACAGCTAATCACTTAAATCTTTGTGCCATTTCTAATATCCCTCTCTAGGTGACGCTGGGCAAAAGGGAGACAAAGGAGAAAAGGGAGAGGATGGTGTGGGAACCAAAGGAAGTCCAGGGTCACCAGGTGTACCAGGTAGGATTAGTTACTTATCCGAGGATGTCAAGGTTACTTTGTAGGTTTTATTTAGGTATTTTTTACACTAATATGCGTGGTATCCACTTTAACCCATTGCTACCAGAAGTTACCTTATTATTAAATAAAGTCCAACTTTGTGCAGTAATTTTTAAAATACAATTCATGTAGGTACTCTGCAAAGATCTGCAAAGTTGTTAGAGACACACCACAAAAGATAGGCAGTTACAGTACAGGGTGGTTTTATAGTGTAAAAACACTATAGTGAGTGTAAGTATAGTGTAAGTATTTGAAACACCACGAAGTGTTCCATCTTACACAAAACAGACATTTGAATTTATTATCACTAATATACTTTAACTGTAAGAGAATAAAATACATTTAAGAAATCTAAGAAATCAAACTGTATGGCTTCTACATAATTGACTTCCACTTATTTGTACCTCTTTAAAGTTGTCACCTATTTTGGAGAAAATCTGTCCACACACACAGTCTGACACCAACCTCTCCACCATTAGACAGAAAAAAATAGCTGCTTAAGACATTGTTGATCTGCAAAGACTGGGTTTGCTCTCAGGGCAATAGGGAAAAAATCTTAGTGAGAACACAGCTGTTGGTACAAGTATGACTGTCAGTCTCCGTGACTGGCTGATTTTTGCACTGTTTATCTTACAAAACATGACAATCAGGGCTTATGAAGTATCAGTGACCATAAGATAGTGATGGATACACCTAGAAGTACATGGGAGGAGCTGGTCAAAGGCCTGAAGTGAGCTGGGACCATATTCCCTAAAAATTTCTAGTACTTACAAATTACACCATTATGGATTCAAATCCTGTAAAAGACTATATTGTAGGTTTTGTTGTTCCTTATCTGCCAACAGCCCCAAAACCTGAAGGATCTGAATGGAATAGTGGGCTGCAGTGTGTAAACACCTGGTCAATAACTACACACATCTGCCCTACATTATTGTCCACAAATGTGTACCAAATATTATGGTTCTATCTTCCTATTGTGTTATATACTTATTTCCTCGGATAAAATTCAAATGTTCTATTTTTAACACTCCTAGATCTAAACTCTTATTTTTGGCTGTAATGCAAAAATATGGGGAAAAAAACTAAAAATGAAATATCACTGCTGTGATGTATTTGTTCTAATAAGAGTCAACTGTTCACTCCGATCAAGTATTTTCACATATCTTGTTCAATCTAGGTGCACCAGGGCTTCCAGGTGTCGGCATAGATGGCAAAAACGGAGAGAGCGGCAAAACAGGAAGTCCAGGCATCCCAGGACCTGCTGGTCCAAGGGGTCCCTCAGGACCACCTGGTCTTTGCGATCCATCTACTTGTTTAAGCAGACTTCCGCCCCTCTATATGTTCAGTGGAAAGAAATCCTCCTCGTACAAAAACCCATGAGACATCCAAAGCTCAATGACATTCTGCAGACCTCATCAAGCCATCGACCGTGTTTCAGCACTACAAATACACCCAGGCATGGTGCGTTATTTTGGTAGTCTCCATCGGCACAGACTCAACGAGACTCCGAGATTAACAGAGACGGGATATAACTGCACAAATCTGTAAAGACAATTTAACTTTAATGTGTTTAGAGGGAATTTGCACCTTGATAGATCCCTTCTACAGTTGCTGACCAGCTTCTTGGTCTGACAACAGGCCTTAAGGCCCATGGTATAAAAAAGAGCAACAACTGTTTACCCCTAACATTCAGGCATTCAGTATGGACTTGTCAAGACATCTAAAAGAGATAATTGCCACTGATGCATGCGCTTCTGTTCATTTTTAAGCCCCAAGAAGATGTCCTCCAATCAGCGCTCCCAGTCAATTACAATGTGTTATT
The DNA here is from genome assembly GCA_032876305.1 of Orestias chungarensis. Classification (NCBI taxonomy): domain Eukaryota; kingdom Metazoa; phylum Chordata; class Actinopteri; order Cyprinodontiformes; family Cyprinodontidae; genus Orestias; species Orestias chungarensis. Next base: position 1,176,552 of record JAVLVB010000132.1, on the reverse strand, counting down.
TGGCCAGTTGTGTCTTCTTATAGAAACATCGGAACACTGTGTTTTGTTTTGTGTGTTTGCACAGTAACAAATTCAAACAACTTACCTTTGTGTTTTGAGGATCATGCTCTCTTAGATGAAGCTTATTGTGATCTGTTTATGATGGTTTTAAAATGCCCCGCAGCCTTGACATTAAAATGGTTTTGTGTTTAAACAAAAAAAACAATGTTCCTGGGTTGTTATAGATATGATGTCAATTCAAGATGGATATAGATAGTTGCCTGGTTACAAAGCAGAGCTGACATCATCCTCCCTTCCCTATGTTTGCACACAAACAATATATTTACTGATCAAATATGACCTTTAAGCACTCTGCTGGAAGGGAGCAAGCTTGGCAGCCATTCCAAAGACATCCCTTTGAATTTAATGAATTACTTTATGACTCAGCCACAATGAATTTAAAATGTAAACTCAGAATGGAAGGATAACTGGGGCTCTGCCTCATAAAATACGATCCATGAAAAAATGTTGCTTGGTTTCCATGTCCGACTTATAAATTTTGACATGATAGGTGTTGGAAAAAACATTTGAAGTAAGCAGTGAGAAAATCAAAAAAGTAACTTTTGACCATATACAGAAAAAAAGAGAACCACTCAAAAATCTCAGCAGAAGCTCATGTTACAAAATAAATTTGTTCCAGTCTTTATTATGCAGTACAGTACAGTTGTCTTCCGTTACTTACAATATACTATTATTTCAAAATATGTTAGCACCAGTTTATAAGGAAAAATTGTCAAAACACACACACACACACACACACACACACGTATTCAAGGATTCAAGTATTCTTTATTGTCATTCACATCACATGTGGTACATGAGGTGGGACGAAATTGTAATCCCACGGTCCAGTTTACACCCTGAGAGCAATTGTAAAATAGCTAAAAATAAGAAGAATATAATAAAATATAAGAAATATAAAATAATAATATTGGTAAACACAAAATATACAAAATACAAAATTTAGGAAGTCGGACATAGCAGCAATGAAAATCCGGAGTACAAATTTGCTGTAGCAGCAGGGATGGTTGAGTCAAGTGACATATTAGAGTGAAATATTAAAGAGATCAGTGTCAGTTAAATGAAAACATGTTTTTAATTTGTAATTGTCCTTGCGTGTGTTTGAGAGTCTTACAGCTTCAGGAATGAAGCTGTTTCTAAGTGTGGTGGTTTTACACTTGAGGCTCCGCAGCCTCATGCCTGAGGGGAGCGGGACAAAAAGTGAGTGTGCTGGGTGTGTGGGATCCTTCCTGATGCAGGTGGCCCTTTTCCTGCATCTGGAGGTGTAAATGTCTGTGGTGCTGGGGAGGCTGACTCCAACAGTCCTCTGTGCAGCCTTCACCACTCTCTGCAGGGCTTTTCTCTCTGCAGCGGAGCAGCTTCCATGCCACACATTGATACTGGAACACAAGACGCTCTCCACCACACATCTGTAGAAGGCGGTGAGGACTGGGCTCCCGAGTCCAGCTCTTCTCTACCTCCTGAGGAAGTAGAGCTGGTGTGCCTTCCTGACCAGAGTGGAAGTGTTGTTGCTCCAGGTGCACTCAGGTGTACACCCAAGTACCAGTAGCTGCTGACCACTTCCACAGCAGATCCTCCAATGTGCACAGGGAGGTGGGCATGCTTGCCCCTTCTGAAGTCCACAATCATCTCCTTTGAAATATATATATATATATATATATATATATATATATATATATATATATATATATATATATATATATATATATATATATATATATATATATATATATATATA
>JAVLVB010000132.1:1148319-1164088 GCA_032876305.1 Orestias chungarensis | reverse complement strand
TGTGTGTGTGTGTGTGTGTGTGTGTGTGTGTGTGTGTGTGTGTGTGTGTGATTTCTTATGCGCCGTGAGTTTAAAGCTCTTCCCACGGTGATTGAATAAGCCTTGGTTTCCGAGTCCGTAGGTCCGGTTTTGGTCAAGTTAATGTATAGCAGGTTGCTTGTTGTGGAGAATTTTGTAGATGTCATTGCCTATTGTTGACGTACTTGTCATCTTTGATTGGAGGATTGCAGTTGGTAAGCCCTTTCAATTAATCGTAGCCCATGGGTGGTGTGTAATGGTGGCTAGGGGAAGCTCATGGCTGGGGGTGAAGGCCTAGCTCTAGTGCTCACGGTTTCGCCACTGCATAGAGGGTATGCTATCATAATTTAATTCAATTTAAAAATACCATATTATTCTCAAAGACAAATTCAACACAGTATCTCATATCATCCAAGGATCTCAAAGGAGAAGTTGTGGATGGTTATGCTATGGGCATGAAGGATCTGTAATAGAGAGTGCCTGAAGAGGCTTCTGATTGATGACTGTTGGTGCCTGGTATTCATATGACTCAATATCCATATAACAACTCAATAACTACACAACAGGGTTGATGTTCCATCCACATTAACACTGTCTGCGTGACCCTATAGTGTTGGTAAGCAAAGCTAATCCATCTCTTTTGCCTTTGCCGCTCCTCTTTAAATATTTATCTGGCCGTATGGTTAGAGATCTGGTCAGAGAGGTGTTGGAGTTGGGGATTTAAAACTGTTTGGCCCTGTTCAAAGTCTATGTACCCTGTTTTTCAACTGCTTCGGGATTCAACGTAATACTTGAGCTTTTAAAATGCTAATCAGCTTCTCTCAGACCTATTTTTTATTTTTTAAACACAAGTCAAAGGGAGCAATGTAACATGGCTACTCTAATGAAAGCTAGAACATTTTCCCACCATGAACAGACCATGGAATGTGCGTGGTATATTAGGCCAGTTAATAAAATACAACCCAGATTAGCTCAGCCAAGTCAGGTTTTTCAGCTAAGTCTTGAGTTGGTATCTTGGCATTCAGTTTCATTTGTGCAACAAATCTAGGACCTAAGCAGATATGATATATTCAAAAACTATCATGAACCATTAAGGTTTCAGCGAAACCAACAGATGCCAAAGCTTAGGATCACTGCCCACAGTGAATCGACTTTAATATGAAAATGAGCATAAATTTGCTAAACCCAGAAAGAAGAACATATGTATTAAAATTCGATTTAGGATTACTGATAAAGGGTTTGTGGTCAGGCAAAACAAAGAGAGTTATTTTCACAATAACAACAAAATAATAACAACAACAACAATAATAATAATAATTTTGATCTTTAACAAACGTTTATCTGGGGTGTATGGAAATATCAGCCATTATGGATTACAATAATTATTTTATTATACTTCCTTAAAGCTGTTTGTGTTCTAATAATCTGTCAAAAAAGTGTTTAAATAAAATAAACATTACGCAGCATGCCCTTTTTTTTTCTTAAATACTGTAGATTTGAACTACTAAAAAAAATATTTTTACCTTTTGTCCTGGAGGTCCAGACTCTCCTCTATGGCCCTGAAAGCCCTGAGATAAAGGAGAGGAAGCAGAGCCTTAGTGTTTTGGTGTTGTGCGAGATTCTTCTATCACATCAGATTAGTGTTGCTTACTTACAGGAAGTCCCCGGAGTCCTGGGTTTCCTGGGGGTCCAGGTTCACCTTGTTTGCCCTGAAAGAAATGAATAACAAAAATTGCGTCAGTGGTACTTTTTGACCATGCTTTATAGATGTTCCTATACCAGATTTCTATTTGGTTATCTTTGCCTACTTACAGGCTCTCCTGGTTCACCTGGTCTGCCATCTTTTCCCATTTTTCCAGGCTGACCCTGAAGATGGAAAAAGATGGTCATTTAGAATCTTAACTTGCGCATAATATTTTCGGACTTCACAAGGTATGCAAATGTTTTCCTTACGATCATGCCAGGAAGACCTGGTGGCCCTTGGATTCCTTTGAGACCCTCATTCCCCTGGAGTAAACAAACAGACTATGGTCACTTGACAAAAACAACACATGATTAATAGCTGCTATTACAGTGCATGCTGGCTGGCCTACATGCTAGAGGCAGGAAGTCTGTACAAAATGGCATAAATAAAATTAGTATTCTCAGTAAGTTCAGCCTGACCTTTTCTCCAGTGGGACCAGGGGGTCCAGCTTGTCCAGACTGGCCATCATTACCCTTGAGAATAAAGAATAAAGATGTACTGTCAGTGGAGGTCAACATAAATAGAAACTCATACTGTAGCACTAGATAAGTGAAAAAAAAATCCCCTATGTTTCAACCTCTTGTTTCACAAGTGCACATTTTGTAAATACCGTAGAGTGATCAGCAGAGAAAGGCTACTTACAGGAGCGCCCATTAAACCAGCAGGACCTGGATGGCCAGGGGGTCCTGGATGACCCTGTGATGAAAGCAGTCGTGGTTAAAACATATTTACAACAATATTCAAAAATGCATTCAGAACCTTTAAACTATTCTAGAGTAAAGTATTAAGTTCAATGTCTTAGATTTTTACATGAAAGACCAATACAATGTCGTGCATGAATATGAAGAAGGAAGCAAATAATGGACGATGTTTTGTTTTATATATATATATATATATATATATATAAACAATCTGCATATACTCCAAATCCTTTTAAATGCCATCTAACTAACTGTCGAAAGGCCACCTACCTAGTGAATGGATTAGTGTGCTAGAAACAGAGGAGTTTGTCTATCAATGCCAATAAAACAAAATGCTAAGTTGCAATATCTCAAACGGCACTATCTAATCCGTCATTTGAAAATGGAAAGAGTATTGCACTTAACAATGTCAATACATGGCTTTCTACGTAAACTAACAGGCTAAGAGAGATTTTTATCAAAGAAACCCCCTAAAGACCATTAGTTACTTTGAAAAGATGGAGAGATCCACTGCTGTTGACAAAACGGTAATAAGTGGTTCATTCCACAAATTTAAGAAATAGTGTAAAGATAACTGAAAGAAATCCAGAAGATGCTCTGTTATCTGCTTGCCATTAAATATGTAGCTGAAAATGTATTATAAGTACAATATTTTGGAAAAAGACTACATGTGATGGAAACAAAAACACTCCACATCCTCCCAAAGTAGTGTTGGCATTATCATGTTGTAGGGACAGTTTTCACAGGCTAGATCAGGGATGTTGTTCAGAGTCGCTGGGAAGATTAAAAAAACATCTCTACATGTGCAAAGCAAAAGGAGACTGTCACAGATTATATTTCAGATTGTTTAATCATGTTCAGACGTCTGTACAGTTTGTCCAGATTAAATTTCCCTGTCTAGTGTAATAGATGTATTCAGAGCAAGAAGCTATTGTGCTACACCATGCTTTGTCTTGATGGGGTGATTCAGATATGTGATGCATTTTGTTCTCATGACAATCTGTGTTGTAATTGTGTTTGTGTACAGAAAAAGTGTTCACTCTCCATTCAGACACAGTGAATTCACGCATCCATACTGCATAGTCTGTACAGTTTGGCTTGACATTATTGCATTGATTTGCCTCTGGGAAATCTGATTACCAGAAAGGCGCTTCACAAAGTATTCAGTCAGAAGAGTAAATATGAAGGTAATCATAACTTTCTTAGTAAACATAAACATTTCAAAAGCAGGTATTCCTTCCATTTCACAAGTATGTGGCACGTTACATTGTTCTAAATCTCAAAGAACATCAAAAAAAGACAAAATGTGGGAACTGTATGTCAAATTTACCTTGTCTCCTTTGTCTCCAGGACCTCCAGGAGGTCCTTGATCCCCTTTGATACCCTGCGCATAAACAATAAAGCACATGAGTGATCAATGTCAAAACTTAAAATGTCTATTTCTAAAATAAGCTTTCATAGACATCTCAAAAACTGGTCACCTGGTTCTATGAATTTTGCAAATTAACATTCAGAAACAAAGAACACAGGACAGATCTATAAGATTCTCCCAAAGGAGCATTAAGAATAAGGTCACTCTGTAAGCTTACCTTCGCTCCATCAGCTCCAGGAGGCCCTTGAGGTCCGGCTGGTCCAGTGGGTCCCTGTAATGGCACAGCAAACCATCAGTCTCTACCCAGACAGACAGATCAGAGCACCACAGGTGGGTCTTAATAGTTCACTTTTGGTCCCACAGGAGGCACAGCTAATGATTTGGAAAGAGCCCCACCATCAGTCAAAGCTAGTGGGAGCGATGATGCCAAAGCTTGAACCTCATTCATCACTGAGGGAGAATTTAGCGTAGACACAGTTTATAGCACTCTTTCAAAGATGTGTTAAAGGTACTATAATAGAATGGCTATGTCCTACTGAATATCCGTCTTGGCCATTTTTCCCAGGAGCTCCCTGATGTCCTTTATCTCCCGGTAATCCTGGCAGTCCGGGTGGTCCTGCAGGACCTGCAGGGCAGTCTGAGCAAATACCCTAAAGATGGTACAAATAGATTTTTAATGAATTGTTCAGTCCCTAGACCCATATTTAAGATGTTTTTTTTCTGATCAAGTTATGGAGAGTCTTCTTACCTTTAGATCCAAGTCAGACAGATCAGCTGCTTTTCCCTGGGAGACATCAGAAGATAATCATCAATAAAAAAGAACTAGAACGCTAAATTCAGTGGGAATATTTCAGCACTTATTTCTTAAGCTTTTGATTGTTTTCGGTCACTGTAATTTTTTTCAGATGATAAAAAAAAATGTATTATTTTATAGTCATAACCTGAATAAATATATGAAGGGAGGATGGCTGACCAAACCAACCTGGCATTATGTGGCAAAAATAATCATGGTATTGTTAAATCTAATGGAATTCAAGAAGATAGATAACAACACATAGCTGCTTTAAAGTCATTCTACCATTGTGTTATGTACGTGTTCTTGTACATTGCAATAAACTGTTGGATGGATGGATGGATGGATATTTCGTTTAAAGAATGGGATAGAAAATAAAGTTTTGGCACACAAACAATTTCTCTTACTGTTAGGGTCTTTATCCCTACCTATCCAACCCTAAAGTATGAGGACTCTTACATTTTTCCTTTTTAAGTGTTAAACTAAATAAAGGTATGTCATATAAGTAGCAGATACTCTTACCAATGCCCAATGTCTAAGATAAGATAATCTTAAGAAGGATTCTTGCAGTGTAAAATAACTAAAAAGACTGCATACTTACTGGCTCTCCTTGTGATCCCTTTTCTCCTGGCCTTCCCGGTAAACCCTGAGTTTTGAAAGCAACAGGTTCAATTTAATAATGTGCAGAATAAAAAAAAAAGAAATTACCAACCATTTTCAAATGTATTAAACTAAAACTTAACCTGCAAGGTTAAATCGACATCTGTACAGTGAGTTCTGTTTTGAATTCATTCTGTAAGGTTAAACGTACATTGTGCCCAGCTGGGCCTTGAGGACCTGCAACTCCAGTTGGACCTCTTAGTCCCTGAAAGCAACATACACACCTTCATTAAAAAAAACAACAGCAGGAAACCAGACATATTATCTGCTACTTATCAAGTTAACTACCGCAGGTCCTGGGTCACCATTTTTCCCTGGAGTCCCCTGCAGAGACAAACACAGTAACATATGTATACAGTTCAGTGTAGTGAAGGTGAATCAGAGTGGCCTAGAACTATGTTCTCACCGGTGGTCCCTCTTTCCCTTCACCAGGGGAACCCCTGTCCCCAGGGGACCCAGGGGGTCCACGTTGCCCTGGTGGGCCCTGGGAAAAGAAATCACCTGGTAAGAGATTGTTAAATACTTTTCCAAATTAAGTTAGCGTATACATTTGTGGTAATTGAGAAGTTTGTCAGAAAAACTTCTTTATGTTGTTGTAGATATCAAGGTTCTCACTGTCAGAGACAGACCAGAGGGAAAATAGTAGCTTATGCTAAAATCACTTCTGCAATCATTGCTGTTATAACTTAGATTTCTAAAAGGTGGACGGAAAAGAATCACAAGACTCTGTAAAGAATCCGAATAGTGAGATGACTCTATTTTAGTTTAATAAATTAAATGGACATACGCTGGCAGGTCATGCTTAAGCAGCATCCTTTGATGTGGATGTTCTTATTGCACAAAGACTCTAAACTAGCTAGTATAAGTACAAGTTTGGGTACAAGATGAACTCAGAGGGGTGATAGAAATGTAAGAAGCTGTTTCAGAGAATAAGGGTTTGTTTCATTCAGTTAGAATGAGACTTTGAGCGAATAACAGGAAGGTTGAATTGTTTCTTTAATCACCTTTATCTCTCATGGAACAGGATTGGTAAAAGTGTGTACATTTCAGATATCAGGTAAAAATCTATTTTCTTTGAAAGAATATTTTAAATGAATATTTACCAAAAAAATACTAGCTGAGCTAACTTCTAAGATACTAACGATATTTGGTGCTAAATTATTAGGTGTTTGTTCTGTAACTGGTGGTTTGCCAGTTTGAACCCCCGCTCTGTCCATTTTAGTCACTCTGCTACTGTTTCCTTCGCCAAGAAACATCTTAAGTCTCTCCTGGTGGTGCTGGTTAAAGTCCTTAGTGCTGCTGACTGTTGAGCAACCTCACTGGTGTCAGTCTGCTCCTGGACAGCTGTAACTACAATGGAACCCAACGCAATCAGTGTCTGAATGTCTATAAATGAAAGGAAGAACTTATTGGAGCATCAACAACGTTTTAGTCCTAGGTCTTGATAAGGCGCTGTAAAGGCAACTAACTTTTTTCCGTAAAAAGTCTGAACTGGCTAATTTTGGTATGTTACAGTTAACTTATTTGTAGAGCTGTGTTTTCTGTCCATCCATACTTTTGTTTAAATCACCATACCTTCATTCCAGGTTGTCCTTGGTTCCCTGTTGGGCCCGGCTCGCCCTGTGAAGTAACAAATTAAAACAGTTAAAACTATTCGCACTTAAGGTACATTTCCTTTGAATCAACAATGTTGCCATATATTTTTTCACACATGTGGCTGCCTTAGGCGAGGCCTCCTGGAAACGCCTGGCAGCTGTAAAACAAAACAGCTGTTTTCCTGTGCTGCCTTAAGTGGTATGTCTTAACGATGCATTTCCTGTTCCGTGCCTCGTCAGCAGGACAGCCACATGTCTGGTGGGGAGAAAAATTATGAAGAGGTGTGCAGCAAAATCTGCAACTCAGGCTCGATTTCTCAAAAGGCCAAAGTTTGTTTTAATGTGTGACTCAATCGTCCCATAGAAATTAGCAACAATAAAACAAATTAAATACAAAATGTTCAGGAGAAAAATGGAGAGTATTGGTTTATTTTACGGCAGAAATGTTGACTTAGTTGGACCGTTGATTAATAATAAGATCTTAAACTTCCAGTACTAAACTGGATACGTAAGATGATTGTGGTGTTTGTCTTGCAAATGAAAATACATTTTTAACATAAACACTTAAAGTTATTGTGCTCTCTTGCTGCTGTACTTCTAAGACAGTTTTCACCGTCTTTTTATGAACGTTAAAGTATTTGGTGTTTGAAAAAGGCCGTTGTAAGCATATTTTTAAGGGGATCTAAAGCATTTGTGACTATTTCCAGTTGTCCTCGCTAACCTTACAGAGATTCCACTGCACTTATGAGCAGTGTGTACTCTGGATTTCTGCACATCTCATTCAATGCTGTGTGGAGCCATTTTGGCTCTGTAAAAACCTGATGGCACACCTCATTACATTCTGAATCCGGGCTTTGTACAATGTCCTGGCTGATAAACAGGTATATCCTTGACACTTAAGCAGATATTGCGTTGGTGCACAAAGTAGCTGAGGGTAGCCTGATACCGCTTGTGCCATGACCAGGTGCTCAGCATGATGGCAGCAAAGATAATGGAAGAATTATTTTTCCCACCATTTCAAGTGTAAAATGATATTTTATTTCTGAAGGACCCCAGACAAATAACTTTCTACATACACACAGTGTCTGAAATTAATTTTATCTTCTTAATGCTATGGTCTGTGCCTATTGATAAAACTATTTTAGTGCAGCTGATTGTTAATAGTTTGGACAGCGGGTGGACCCAACGACTCTTTTCAAACTCTCACGTGCGTGCACAGTGACGACTAACTGATTCTTACTTGAACATCGCTAGGTGACACATTGTAGCACTTGAATGCCTAAATGGCTTAGTTGTATGAGTTGAAACGTTAATACTGCAATTTAGTGTATTTTGATCATGCTTTGTAATGAGAAGATTCAAATTATTCAGGTCAGTTTATATTGTATATTGGAATGCTGTTTAGCATGTTTGCCTAAACTGGTGAAATATTATTTTATGCTCACATGGCTGTTTATCTTGCAATGTTTAGTGATATAATTGTTAAATAACATGTTGAGCACTTTGTAATATATATATTTTTTTGGTTTTCTTTTCAGACCACACACACACACAACCACACACATCCACATACACGCAATGTAAACCTGTAAAGTTGGACCATCTTTATTAAAAGGAGAAAAGGATCTCTGTCCAAGTGCCTTGATTCTTTAACTGGAATCATACGTAGTCCATAATCTGCTGCCTCAACCAGCAATCCTATTCACTTAAGACTCACCCCTCAATCAAATCTCGCAAGTGCAAACTACTTTGTTCTACCACAAAGAAAAATACCAATAAATTACATTGAACTCTGTGACTGTGATGTCTTGTACACAACTTCTATTGGTGTGAATTTGCGATATGTTAGAATATTAATTAGAGAGTTTTCATTAGAATAAACTAAATGTGTGAATCCGAAATCTGGATTAAAGCGGAAAGGGCTTTTAAAATTATTTATTTTTTTAATCTCATTTCAGGACTCTAATGTGTCTGACTGAATGTATGCATCAGCCTACTGCATAAAAAACAATGAATGCTAGATGACTCGGCAAAACTAAGGCAACAGAAATATATTACAGATCCGCTGAGATTAAGAAGTTTGTGAAATTTCACAAATAGAAAGAGCCATAAAACTGCGAGTCGTGACCAGCAGTGGATGTCAGCTTGGAATAATGCCGGTTTTGGCAGCAGCCTTATAAGCATAAGCTGAAATTAATTTGACAGCTCCTACAGTAAATTATGAAGGACCTGGCAGGATTCCAACCTTTGCTCATGGCAAAAATTTTATTTGATTTTTTTCTTTCAAATTACATTTAGGTAAAGAATATGGAAAGCAGCCAGCTGAAGATTGCAAACAAATTGAAGCCAAACCAACACAGATGTGCTGTACTCATTAGTTATTTGAAAATGTGGGTTTCAAAAACTGTAAAATGTTCCTGCCCGTTAGTCAAAACAATTTCAAACACAATGTCAAAGAAAGTGCTGAAGAAATTATATTTTTGTTATACACTGTTATGTTATAAAGAGAAGTTGGTGCTAATATAAGCAGCTGCGGAGTGTCAGCCCACGGACCTTTAAATTCAGAAGCGACTAACTAACACTATGAAAGCAAACTAAACTGATTTTTTATGTATTCTTTTTTCATTATGCAAAACTATGGATTTTAACCTCCATTCTGTCATGTTCCTAAAGTCCTGATAGTGAAGCATAAACGTTGGAAATAGTGGTTTTGCTTATCCATCCAGAAAGGTAAGACAACAACAAAGTATCCAAGATATACAATCCTAATATCTGCCTCTGGGACACTCTGGAAACACTTGAGAAAGAGGAACAATATGTTGCGAGTATTAATAAAATCATAGCAACAAAACCAAATTAAAACAGCAAAAATAGTGAATGACAGAATTATTGATCTTACGTTTTGGCCATCTTTGCCCTTCCCAGGTGGACCATGAGGTCCAATCATGCCAGGCTCGCCTGGTGGACCTTGGGGACCAGATTGTCCTGGTTTACCTGGCTCACCCTATAGGAAACAATTCAGTTAAAAGAAGAAGCTGAATAAAGTTATGGTTTATGTAAGTGGTTGTTTGAGGGAATCCGTTGCTTCACATCCATTTATTACATTGTATTTTGGATTCATTTCCATGTTTTATACCAAATTTAGTTACTTTCTTTTAAATTTGTATTTAAATTAACAAAGACCCATTTTGTAAGGTTCCTTCACTCCAAGATGTAAAATTTGACAATGGCATCCAGTAAAACATAAAAAACTGGAATATGATGTGATTTAAATGCTAGGAGGTACAATAAGTGCTGTGTAAAATAGGAGAGATAACTATGGAAGTGATCTGATGCAAAAATCATCGCTGCTGCTGTAATGAAACAACAGAGGACATGCAAGGAAAGGATTGCATGCATGGTGCAAATACTTGCTTAAGTACATGCACCCAGTATATATGTAGCGTTTAATATGAATAATCTCACCTTATCTCCTCTCTGTCCGGCTGGACCGGGAGGCCCAATGATGCCTGGAATGCCCTATAAACATTTTTATAAGGCTGTGGATTTGGAAGTGAAGCGATCTAACATGTTGAAAAGAGATTTGCACTTAATTTAAGAAAGCCATTTACCACATTTCCTGGTGGCCCACGTGGCCCCTGGGTTCCTGCTGCACCAGGTGAACCCTGAAAAAAAACAAAAAACGGCCATTGCAATTTGAAAGTGTATTGTTGTTTTTATTTTTACGTAAAAATCTTCGGCCAAATAAGCTTACAGGGTCTCCGGGACGACCGATGTCCCCTGGGACTCCGGTATCACCCTTTGGACCCTTAAAAACAGCTAGTCAGATACATTTCACACAAAATGATGGAGGTGTACTAAAATATATTGTGGGGTTCTTACAGGTGCTCCTGTTTGTCCTTGGAAACCTTGTTCACCAGGTAAGCCTCTTGGACCCTAGGGGAAAACATTTTTCAAAGCTCTATTATAGCAGACAACATAAAAAATCTGCATTGTAAGAATTACTAAAGGTCTGAATGAAAGGCGTTTAGGGCATTACAGACCTCCTTAATTTTTCCTTCTTGTTCACATTTAAATATTAACCTTAAAATTAGACAATTTAAACCTGAAGAAATGTAATATTTTCAAATTAGGATTTTATGTATTAATGGAATAATCAAAACCAACATAGCCCTATATGTAAAAATGATCAGTCCCTCTACCTAAAGAGCTGATACCGCTGTTAAAAAACACATTTATCCCAATTATTTTTAGCAGAATTGTTTCACTTCTTCCAGGCCAGATTATATTTGAATTTATAGGACCTGTCAGAGGAAAAGGAACATGTGCTTTACAAAGGATTTGTGATTTATGTCCGTCAATACAGTGCTTTGAAGGAAAGGACGCAGACAGCTATTAGAACCACAACTTCTAAACTTTACGTTGTAACTTCAACTTTAATGTATTTTCAGTTTTCCCAGCAGTCATTAGTTAGTTAGTTACCTCTAACTCCTTAAGGAGTTAGAGGTAACGTTAAGGAGGTCCAGAACTCTTACCCATCTGCATACTGGTATGACTTATACTGAGACTGTTACATCAGTCGTCAACAAAGACAAAAAGTACAATAACATTGCTTTGGGTTTGTTACCAGGACCAGGCCAAATGCTGAAGAGAAAACTTGCTTTTACTTAAGAACAGCACAATACTAGTGAGCTCATTAGAATTTTAATGTAAATGAAGTTTTAGTGTTTTTTGTCAAGTTTCTCCATGATGCCTTGAGTTTGGCTCCTGTGGAGTTAATTAAAAACCGACGTTGTTCTTTTGTTATTTGTAATCTCTGAATATTAACATTATTAATATATGGCTTGGGAGGCAGATCTATTTAAAAATATTACCCATGTTTCTGTCCCCTATCAGTATGACAGTAAGGTGAGTACTGGCACCCATTGTTTTCACCTAAAGAACTGATCCACAGGATACTGTCTCATAGGGTGTGGCAATCATGTTTTTCGGCAAATGTAGGAAAAGCCTTTGTGTTTGTTTCAGCTTCCTCTACAGGTGCATCTTAAAACTTGTGAATACTTTGGAAAAGACAAACAATTATTGGGTTAGAACTACACATAAAAAGTGAAATATGGGAAACTCAGGGGCGTCCCAACTAGCTGAGGAGAGAAAAAGAATTGGACTTTTGCCCCATGGTCCAAAGTACTGTTTTCAGATGAAGGTGTAAGAGTTTGGAAGAAGAGTGGTGGCACAACATGCCGATTGCGAAAAGTTCTACCTAGCTTTCCAAATCATGGCGTTGGGCTGTGTCAAAAATAATAAAACCTTAATAAATTCAAGTAAAAAAAACAAAAAACAGGCAATAAATACTGTTTTTCACATTGTTGTATTATTTCTGTTACTTTTGTTAATTAAATAGATTCCAAAGATAATTTAATACACAGGATGGGGCATCTTCCAGTCAGAATTTTATAATGAAAACACTACTGATACTAAATAGTTATAAGTAATATGTGTTATAATGTATGTCTTGTACCTGGATAGGTCATAATAACTTAAAAACTTCCAGCACAGCTATGGAATATAATATTTGCTGACATCTAGTGGACATCTGAGAACATTACCAGGTGTGCGTTTACTATTTTTCTACGGCAAAACAAATGACAATAAACAAATAAAACAATACCATCTCTCCTGGTTTTCCTTGATCCCCCTCTTCTCCCTTCTCTCCAGGCTTTCCCTGTAAGTGAAAGAAACGACAAAAACACGGAAATTAAGACAGGAGTGCTGAAAAAAGCAGTCAAAGAAGGCCCTGAACATTAGCTTAACAAATGTAATGCAGTAAAGTCTTTTTGACTGTAAAAGTGAAAAGGTGTACGCACTGGTTCTCCAGGCTCGGGGATGACATTTGCGACCTTTGAACGGAAACAGATCACAGCGTACGGTAAATCCAACTGCACTACGCCACAAGGCCGTAAGTGAGGTGCTGTTCATGGAAAACAGCTGGTACTTGACTTACATTTCCTGGAACCCCAGGGAGTCCCCTTAGTCCAGCTTCACCCTGAGGCAAGAGACGGCATGTTCACAGATTCTGCATGTTAATAATCTCAGCACAGCCAACAAGGCAGAGCAACATCCGCTGCAGTAGTTTTTAACTGTTCCCTAACGTTTACCTTGTCGCCCTTGTCACCTTTTGGCCCGAATGGTCCCTCTGTTCCTCTTTCTCCCTTTATGAACAAAATATGAACGAAACAGATTTTTCATACATTTCTTTTGATTTAGCAGTGAAACATATCTTCTAGTCAACCACAGGAGTCAAAAGCTCTTATTCCCCTTAAATGTTTTCAATGTAAAGCCAAAAACCAAAAGAATTGTATTTAGGTCTGTTATTTAGATAAAACTAAGGCTAAAACATGGCCATCCATCCAGACCAGCCAGCTTGACAAGGTGGGCACTCATCACACAAGCAACCAAAAGGTCTATGGTATAACTAAAGGACTGGCAAAGATCCACAGCTAAAGTGTGAGAATCAGTCTAAAAAAAACTAAAATTTATGCACTCCTTTATTTTATATACATTTTTTTATGAAGGAGTGGCAAAAAAAAGCCACTGTTAAAGAAAACTATCAGAAGTCCTACCTACAGTTTGCCAGCAGTCATACAGGACAAACTGCACATGTGGAAGAAGGTGCTCTGGTCAAATGTCTACATGCAGGAAAGCTAAGACTGCACACTAACCACACGATCCTCCAAAAGGGAACAAAAAGGTAGAAGCTAAAAACTGTGATACCTAATTCAGTAGGGTTCTGGGAAACTTAGTATTGGTGAAAAGTCCACATTTAGCAAAACATAGCTTAGCGGGTGAATGGATTGAGCTAAAACCTTTTGGGGACAACAAAAAGGGGTTGAAACTGTAACTGAAACTGTAGTGTACAAGGGACTCCTGCTTTTCACTGGGCTTTGGAAAAACAACCACCAGGGCATAAAAATGATCAAATACTTAGGTTATCATCTAAAATACCTATAATTACTATTTTAAAAGCTCAAACAACAAATATACAATCATTCTGCAGTAAATCCCTGTTCTGGTGTCACTTCGTACCGGAATCCCTCTGTCTCCTCGTGCGCCATCAGCACCTGGTTGACCAGGAGCACCAGCTTCTCCCTGAAAACAAGAAATTTATAAAATACACGTTTTTATTTATATATATATATATATATGAAAGGGTCCTAACATGAAAGCCAGTACTGAACTTACCCCCTCGCCCGGAGGACCTCTTGGTCCAGGAGGCCCATCATTACCCTAGAGATATGACACATAGCCAACAAAATGTCAGCTCTGCATATGGAAAAGATATATATACCATGTCCTGTTGTTATATGTTACGTTGTTTCTCTAGATCAATGTAAATTTGAGGGTTGGAATAAATAGTAATACTTTAGATCCAGGCTTGCCAGGAAAACCATCTGCTCCCGGTTCTCCTCTGGGCCCCTTCAAGGACAGAAGATCGACGTTAGAAAAGCATCCAGCTAATCACATTTTAGTTTTTTACTGTTGATAGGAAATATGCCATAAATAAGTTGGGATTAAAATCAAATAAATGCTGCTCTCTCTAAAACCCCTTTACAGTTTGTTTGTTTGTTTGTTTTTTTCAATTAAAAGGTACATTGACTTTGACCAGGACACTTAAAAACCTTGACCAGTTAGTTTACTTTAATATTTCATTAAAGGTATTTTCAGTATTTCCAACGTTAAAATCACTAAATGTATGTGTTTTGGGGAGAGGCAAAGCTATGCGCTGTTTCGTGTGGTGATGTCTCTGTTTATATGACCAACACACATGTTTGGTTAAACATTCGGATTTTAAATTTATGCATGTGACATGTTTGGTCTTTCTGATTGACCATAAATGCTGATTAAAATGCTCAGGGTGAGGCAGAAAGTACCTTGCCACACTGATAGGGGGCAGCACTTAGCCTTTTAGGCATAAAGGACAACAAGAAATAGTTTTCTAGGCATTTCAAAAAAAAAAGAAGTAAAAAAGTAGTAAAGATATAGTTCTAGAAGAACCCTTCTGCTGGCCGATATTCTCCAATAAGGTAGAAATATATATTTTTTTTAATTAAAGGAAAATGGAACACAAATAATATTTTTTTATGACAAAGTGATGGAAGAACAGTTGCATGCTCTACATATAAAACAATTGTGAGATCATACACATACTAATAATGAAAGAAAAGATGGAAAATGGCCACATAAAAGATAATTTAAAGTAAAAGAGATTCTAATTTAAACTTACCATAAGTATATTAGTATATCACTTGCAATTATTTTTCTAGATACTATGGATTTAATTAAAGCAAAATTGCAAGTGTTTTTAAAGCAAATAAATGTTCATGATTATGCTCAAAACAAAAACCCATTTTATACAGCTAACTCCACTGTATGTTACTACTAAATATATCACTAATGACAAAATTGTCAACAGAGGTTGGTTTAGGTGTTAAAAGACGAATTGTTTAGCTCATACTGACCACAGCGCCATCAACGCCAGGAGGACCATCTAGACCGTCTTTACCAGGAATACCCTGAAAGGATCATGGCATATATGGTTACAGTGGCTAAGAAACAAACTACAGTTAACTATTGCATCAGGATGAACTCACGGGTTTTCCTGGCTCCCCTGCTTTGCCTGAAAATCCTAGTTCACCGGGTAGACCCTTCAAAATCACAAAGGAGGTTTTGCATTGTCATATTTCTGTCCTAAATATGACCTTATGTCAGTTAATTAGCTGGGACAGCTCCAAAAGAAGGCATTAGTTGATTTTAGCTGATCACTTACAGGCTGTCCCACTCGTCCTGGTGGGCCTGGTGGCCCCTGCGAGCCCTGTGTACCCTTTAATA
>JAVLVB010000132.1:1126896-1148219 GCA_032876305.1 Orestias chungarensis | reverse complement strand
ATATATATATATATATATATATATATATATATATATATATATATATATATATATATATATATATATATATATATATATATTTCCTGTCCTAGCTATTACCAAGTTCTGGAATAAAAGCAACAGGTTAAATCAGTTTCTCACATCACAGACTAAATATTGCGTTTGATATTATTTGAAGCTAAAATTTTCTCTCATTTTATTAATAAAGATATAGTCTCCGAATTGTATTTGCAGTTTGAGGGAAATTGGGGAATGAAGAACTTGATGGCCTATAGACTAACAAGACTGTCTTCCACCTTTAGTGTTCTCTTCTTCATGAAACTGCAAATTAAGCTGTAGAAACAAATATGAACCTGTGATCCATTAACACACAATCCTGGCCAAATGCATGCTTTTTTAAGGTATTTGTTATTGTCTTTACACTTTTAAAATTTG
Organism: Orestias chungarensis; assembly: GCA_032876305.1. Lineage (NCBI taxonomy): Eukaryota > Metazoa > Chordata > Actinopteri > Cyprinodontiformes > Cyprinodontidae > Orestias > Orestias chungarensis. Next base: position 1,147,784 of record JAVLVB010000132.1, on the reverse strand, counting down.
TTTTTAATAATGTTAGATTTGAAAATAAAATTATTAAGGGAAACAAAAGACCATTCTGTAATTACCTGGATGGTGTAATTAGCAGCTAATTGATAATTAGAGAACCATTAGAGTAAAGGACCAAATAAAGACTCAGAGCTGCAGGATGAAAAAAAACAGATTTTTTATTTCCCTGATAGGATTTTATAACCTGTTCATTGACAACAAGATACCCAATTCCTGTATTTAGAGAAAAACAAATCATCAGTGCAAAACCATGCTTGACATTTGGTTGGAAGCATATAAGCATTGATACTTGTAGGTTAAAATTACATTATTTTGTTACCCAAATATATAGTTCTGCCTTCTTATGTTTGGTTTCATCTGCCGAAAAGAAATTATCCTGAAACTTTAAAACACTTTTTAGGTATAAGTAGCATTTAAAAACAAACCATACCTGCTCAGCTTTTTGACTAGCCCTTTCCTGCTTGTATCGCACTAGAAATGCTAACCTAGATTTGTAGATGCAGTGCTTTGATACTGTTGCCAATGTCTCTGCATTAAACTTTAGAGTGAAGAATAGTGGACTAAAACCTCTGCTTTTGCATATGTTCCTTAATTAGTTGCATCTGGCTGCAATGGTCAAAAAAAATGTGTCCTAGAATCCACTAGAGGGCAACATATAGCCGACTACAGCAATATGTGTGAGATTCTACCTGTACTTTAGCTCATTGCCTGGAACAATGTTTAGCTTTTATTTTAGAGAATATTGTACCTGATTAAACAAAGTTTTATGAGATTCCCCAGTTTTTACTACTTTGTGAATGAACTAAATTAATAGATCTATAGGGGATACACAGAAATTCTGTTTTATTCCCAAAAGTATTAGAAGAGACAGAAAATGCTCTAACAGAAATATGTAAATTGTCTTTAATTGTTACTTTAGTGATATGACCTTGATTTAGAAAAAAAACACTATCTACAGAGCAGTTATACTGAACAGATCAACTACAGATCAACAGCTTTGCTGTTCATCAAAATACACTGAATGGACAAACCTTCAGAGTAAAAGACAATATGTACACAACAACACTGCAAAATGGAGTAGTTATCACCATTTACTGTAAATTTCCTTTAATTCTTTAAGGAAAGAAAAAAAAAAGGGAAAACTGCTATGAGATTTTTTTTTTGTCCTTACTTGAGGTCCAGAAAGGCCATCCACCCCTGGAAGTCCACTTTCACCTTTCTTTCCCTTGACAAAAAGAAAAAAAAACAGTTTATATCAATACAGAGCATTAAAAACACTACACATTTTAAAACATTCAACGACTCATATCCACCTATTGTAACTTCATTTTTTGATTACAGGGAACACTATTAATGTCTTTCTCTTTGGAAATTTAGGAGACAGAGCCTTTCATGTTTTTTTTTTTTTTTTACTACTGTCACTTTATCATTATTTGTTATCAAACTGATAAGTGTTAAATTGAATAAACTACTTTTACAACTATGAAACTCTTTGATAAAAAGAGGCTAACAGCTGATCTGTCAGCCCTTTAGTACTTTATCTATGGAAACCTACAATAGTTAATTCGTAGAATATTTGATTTCTTCATTCATCTAACTGGAAAATGTCTTATTGTTTAGAAGATTTAAAGAATATCAAAACCCAGCTTAAGCCAAAAATACTGATTGGGTCTATTTCAGATCTGAAACCCTTAGAAATGTTACTTTTATGCTGTAGTGTCAGGTCAGGCTATGCTCCTGCCACTAGAGTAAACTGCTGTTTACAAGTCGCTTAGTTCCAATGTAATAACTAATTGTTTCGTTTCTTTTGTTTGTTTTTTTGTCCGTTTGTTTGTTAAAGGGTGTTTAAAAGGTGGATACTTCTAAAAAACTTCAGGAAATGAAGTCAAACTAACAGTTTCATAATTCACATGTGACAAAACTGGCCTTTGGTGTGAAACGTTTTTTTTTTTTTGTGCTTATTGTATTTGTTTATTTGTTACCTGTAATTAAGATGGGAATTAGATTTAGGAAATGAGGTTAGTTTTGTTGATAAAATACCTCGGAATTTGTGTAAGTTACGAAAAAAATAGGATTTATGTATTTTTATACAGTCTGATCATTGATCCTTTTTTAAGCTCATCAAGCTAAAGAGTTACAGTTACAGACCTTGGAGAAAAATGTTTTTGTTCTATAATAACTGCAAAAAATTAGAGACGGTTTAGAGTTGTTTTTTTCTGTGTTATGGTTTTGAGGGGCAATGCCTGATGGCCAACACTAATCTCATGAATCACTGCTGATTTGACTCATTGACTTACGTGAAGCTTTTCCTTAGGGAAGACTATTGATAAAAAACTGCCAAAGCGAATATTTTATTCAGTTTAACAGGATTCAAAGCTTTTTTTTTCACTCACTGTGTTCATGACAGGAAGCATTCTTGGGAAATGTGCTAATTACTTATCGCTGTTTTTGACAACACCTAACGTTTTCACCTTAAACATTTCAGAAAAACCAAGTAACAGTACAACAGAGGGCAAACTATTTGAAATGTTTTCATTCCCTGCACAGCCCCTTAGTATTAAATCAAAGGACATGACCACCCTAAGGACTGTTAAATTAGATTTTAAAAGGGGGCCAGTTTAATTTGCCTTAGTAAAATTGACAATTTTCATTTCAGGTCAGGTCTGGCCATGTCATATCTAGATGGGATCAAAGTGGACTAGGCAGCTTAAATGTTTAATTCCAACACACTGTTAAAGTAAGTGTTAAGTTGTTAAGTTAAATACTCTCAGTTTATTTCATAGGGAAATTCATTTATTTCATTAAATATTTATTTATTTAATTTTGAATGGAACGGCTTTCCATGCAAATAAGCATGAAGAACCAAAATGTAAAAAAAAGATAAGAGTTTAAATTAATTTTATTATAAAAGTATCTTTGATGAATAAAAACACTTCAAATACCACCACAGGGTCTGGCTTTTTGGCATATTTCTGAGTTTCAACAGTCTGAAATATCTTTTTTGTCCTCGGACTGAAGCACTTAGTGTCTATGTTTAGAAAAGTTAAATTCTTTGGTAAACTCCAGTAAATGCAGGACACATTTACATAAGGTCTTATTTTTTGTCAAAGTGACACAATATGGTTGACAAAACAATTTTCAAAGTGACTCATTGCCAATACAGATATCAGCTGTTTCTTTAAGATCATAATAGACAGACTGGCCATAGGGAGAACCGGGAGTATTCCCGAAGTGCCGGCCTAATATTGGCCTGCTGGCCTGAGACTCTGTAAAAAAACAAACAAAAAAAGACTGGCGGGGGTGCGAATATCAGATAGACAGACTGCAAGCTATTGGGACAAGCCATTTAGAGGCACTCAGGCCAGCAGCATGTGAAGGAGGGAAAGACGATTGTTTTATTTCGGTTAAGACCCGCCTCAAACCTCTGTATCAACCACACTGGTGTGGAGGAAGGGGCGTGGCGTGAAACAAAACACAAAATGTGGGTACACATTATTTTAAGGTTGAATATTTATTATTTTTATTTTAATAATATATTTGTAGCAAAATTTTTTGTTTAAAGTTTAAACAGAGACCCCTAAAGCAGCTCGAGGCGGCACACATTCAGTCTACAGTGTAACTATGGAGCCTGTGTGAGTTTAGCTGTTAAATTAAGATAAGGACTGGGGAGTTAAAATCACTGATTTACACGCTACTTTATTATTATTATTATTATTATTTACTTTTTAAATTGTTTATTTCTCCAGCTAATAGAATATAATCTTATCAGTACCATGTATATGAGTACAAGGCCAAATCTGTGACACAGGCTACATTGTTTTACTGTATGAAATACAGTTTATGGAAAAACTGTAAACATATTTTTGCTCTTCAAAGGTGGTGATGGTGATGTTACAGTCCTGCTGGTACTTCAGGAGAAGTAGAGCAGGAGAAGTTACAAAACCATTTCAACAGTAGAGCAACAACACGTGAACACTACCAGACGTTAGCATTGACATAAGTGGCTCTCGACTGTAATAATAGCTTTCTTGGCGTTATAGCGTTTTTCTATCAATGATTATATTGTTGAATATTTATGTCTGCTGCTGATTTGCTGTTATGTAACCCAGATCAAACATGAACGTTTGTGTATTCCAACCTTGGATTTACTGTAGGTTGGGGTTCATTAGTATTCCCTGATGATGTGCCACTGAGGCAGTAGATTTTTTACATAATATGAATATGTAAAGCGCTACCCACTTTTTATTATGTAAAATCTTTATTATCTTAGTACTATTGCATTAACAGAAGTAAATTTACTGTATATTCCAACCTCAGAAGTTACAGTAGGTCTAATAGGTGGCCTTTTTTCTGGAATTTCCTATAAGTGTGTGTGTGCACGTGTACAAATGTGTTTTGCTTGTACCCATGCATGTAGGTGTGGGTGTAAACATGTATGTGTGGGAACATGCATGCGTGGCAAGCCCAGCGTGGCCTGGAAACATGACTGACTACTGGCCTGAAAAAAATCTCCCATTCCGGCCCTGATCATAGATGACGCACCGAGCTCTGTTTTTGTAATTTAGTCACTCCCAAGGAGTGCTAGGAAGGAAATATCTAACAAAAATCTCAAATATTTGCATGACTTGGTGACAATAAAGTGAATTAAAATTATATTTCATCATTATTTTACTGTTTATGTAGTACAGTATAAATCTACTATGGGTTCAGAGAAAAAACAAATCTCAGTTAATTAGTTTTTAACCGAGCAATTTGGGGGTAAATTTCAAAAAGCTAAGAAAAAATTGGTTGGAGATTTAGTTTGATTTAATATACTAAAGGATAAGCAGGTATGTCCACCACAAAATAGGCCAGGCGGTTATTATCGATTTGTTTAGAAGACTGCATTAATATTTAATAAGTAAAATATGTTTACTTCCCAATGGGGTTGTTTTGATGTAAAGATAAATTCCACATTCCGGTGTCTGTGTTGTCCCTAAATGCACCTTTAAAGTTCACGTGTTTGGATGTTCTAATTCATCAGGAAGACTGCTGCTTACATCTCAGCTGGTCTACAGCATTTTACAATGGTTCAATCCTACTACAGGCAGCAAGATTTGGTCTAGTTTTCTTTTGCACCAGTGGTGTTTACATTTATCTAGGACATATTTTGACTGTTTAATGTATATTTTACACACCTAATGCCAATTTATGCTGCTGTATGTAAAAGATGAACATATGTAGGAGGATACACTTTTTTAAAATACATTTTAGGCGTATTGATTCACGTTTTATTCACAAAAACTGTTTTGATGTAACAATTGTTTTACTGTCATATGCAATCTTATCCTAAGACAAGAGGGTTGATCATTTATACTTCCTAAGTCAGTCCTCATTAGGGTTGTAATATCTATTGAGTTCTGGGATATAATTCTACTTTACATTGTAATCTAAAAAGTTTACGCCCATCCTTTTCCCTAATATCCAATACAAATATCTCAAGATACATAAATCTAAATCCAGAAACAATTTATGGGTTCCTGTGCAAAAAACGTATACTAATAGGTCAATCTTACCGGTTGGCCAGGCTCTCCATGTTCACCAGGTAGTCCTTGTGGACCAACAGGGCCCTGTGAAGGAAAGTGTCTGTGAGAATGCATACAGCCTGACAGGGAAGTTAGATATTACTGGTCAGAAGCTAAAGTAACAGCTTTATTACAGAAGGTCCTGGCCGACCATCTGCTCCTGGAGGCCCAGGAGGTCCAGGCTCTCCCTGAAAACAAATAATACATGGAGGTATGAATTATATATAGAATGATAAAGACACAAACTAATGTGTTAATGTGGTAATGTTTGTAGAATGGTATGGAATAGCAGTCTGTTCCCAAACTTGAAAAACACAACCTTAGAAACTGTGATGGTACCCAACACTAATGATGGTGCATAGGTGTTTGTCCGTTTGGGTTATTAAGGTCCAGCAGAACAGTTGTGTGGTAACTACTGTTCACCTAAAAAGGGATCTTTTTAGGTGAACAGATCTAACTAGGGATATGGACAGAATGTTTAACTATCCATCAACTATCCAAAAATGTTAAACTGATTACATGGTTGGTAAAGTGTTGGATTATCCCAGTTACAGAAGCTTTCAATGGTGATTGGTATAGCATGCTAACTAGTACTCACCTTTTCAGCCCGGAGGCCTCCTTTTTGTACCTGGAATAAACACAAATAAATCATTAATGCATTCATGTAATGGTCAAGTAACATTAATATTACCAAGAAAAACTGGTAACACTATCTATCTATCTATCTATCTATCTATCTATCTATCTATCTATCTTTCTATCTATCTATCTATCTATCTATCTATCTATCTATCTATCTATCTATCTATCTATCTATCTTTCTATCTATCTATCTATCTATCTATCTATCTATCTATCTATCTATCTATCTATCTATCTATCTATCTATCTATCTATCTATCTATCTATCTATCTATCTATCTATCTTTCTATCTATCTATCTATCTATCTATCTATCTATCTATCTGTCTGTCTCTCTATCTATCTATCTATCTATCTATCTATCTATCTTTCTATCTATCTATCTATCTATCTATCTATCTATCTATCTATCTATCTATCTATCTATCTATCTTTCTATCTATCTATCTATCTATCTATCTATCTATCTTTCTATCTATCTATCTATCTATCTTTCTATCTATCTATCTATCTATCTATCTATCTATCTATCTATCTTTCTATCTATCTATCTATCTATCTATCTATCTATCTATCTATCTGTCTGTCTCTCTATCTATCTAGCATTGTTATCTGTCTATTACAATTATTTACATTTCTATAAATAAAGTAGACACTTTAGAAACCAGTGCATAATAAGGGGATCTTTAGAGTGACTGATATAATGGAGTGAAATATGTCAAAATGTTGTCCTTGAGAAGTAAACATTTTGATATTTTTATTTGAGTGCTAATATAAATCATTCATTACAATCTTGATAAATTAATGTATGAGTAAAACAAAGACTACAACCAAAGCGTTTTTAAATAATCAAGAATATTTTTTTTAAGTGGACAGTCTTAGACTTTAACCAATTCCTGCCTCTATAATGGCGTATTGCTATTCATTTGAGCCCTTTTTACTTTGGGTTTATAAAGTTTCTTACCACATCCCCAGGTAATCCAGGAAGGCCTCTCTCTCCCTGTGACAGAGTTCACACAAGAACAAACATCATCAGAATGAAGACCCTAAGACAAAAACTATAATCCATGAAGTCACATTAAACTGTGAACTTATTGTGTGCTACAGCAAAGAAGAACTGGTGGGTGAAACACTCTGGCAGGACTTGTGTGTATATGCAGTATGGGTTTGGTATTGCAAGAATGTGCACATCCCTGGGAGAATCATCAAAGTCAGTAATTACAGACAGACAAATGAACTCCGCTTGTTATTTTCCTAGACATGAGTAGGACAACTTTGATGGTGCACCAAAGAGACTGAGGAATGTCTGGTGAAAGCAAACAGTAGCTTGTGAAGCCTTGGACGATATCCAATTTACATAATTCATATCAACACAGCTTGTTAACAGTGTGATCATTGCAGTATCCCCTATATAAACTCTTTGTTTGTTGTGTAAATGGATGGTTGGCATTCAGAACAGAAGGAAGGTAGGCAAACCTTGTTGCCTTTAATTCCACTTGGCCCAGGAGCTCCAGTGATTCCTCTCAAACCCTGATGGACAAAAAAATTTAGGACATTCTTAACGTCTTCTATATGGAAGACGTTAATTATTCGAATAAACTCACATCTTTTCCTGAAAGTCCTTGTTTCCCTGGCAAGCCGTCCACACCTGGTAGACCCTAAAATGGAAACAAGGTTTGTGTAATGTGTTCCTAACAGCAGTAGGAGAGCCTTGCTTAGTTAATTATTTGATATCTTCAAAGGAAGCTAAATAACATTAAATAGCTCCTGTTTCCAACAACGACCATTAAACCCACACAAGTAGAATTGGTCAGGGGAAACAAAAATACACATGAAGCTATTTAAGAGGAAAATATTCTAAGGCATGTTTGCAGTTCACTGGGGCTGCAAGAGAGTGAGAGAGAGCAATACTTTCAAGAGTTACCACAAAGGTATAATTAAATACGGCAGTGTTGCTAGGCTCTATTGAATCTTTTTGATCTTTTACAATTATTACTAGAGTTTTCCGAGTTAAATTAAGGATCAATAATACCAGGTGAAATCCCAAAGAGACCAATTATTTTGTTACAGTAGCTGCTACGGTATATGTGCTTATTACAAATATAGCGAGCTAAAAACCTTTTAAAATGTTAGTTCAACAATTATTTAGCATTTATTCTGTTTGTAAAACAATTTGTGGAAACTGCTTTCTCACAAAGTGAGGTTATGGCACATCTGGTCCTAATGTAGAAAAAAATGCAATTACCTAAAATGCTTAGTTTAGCTTAGCTGCTAACATTAGCACATTAGACACTATTGACACAATTATTAGTGCTAATACTAATTTAATACTGTTACCTAACATGCAACTATTTGTGTTGGCTAATCAATTGTGCTAGGCAAACAGCCTCCCACATGTCTTGTTTTGTAAGTTTCCTATTTTGCAAGTAATATGTTTTATACTCATTAAAAAAAATCTTTCTGAAATAATTATGACAATTTTACACATAAATTAGAAAAATGTTATAAACTGGTAAAACTATTAAAAACAGTAAAAACATTGTTCATCTGTCACAATTTTTCTACTAAAAGCAGCAAACATAGATGCTTCAGTCCCTGATCTTATAATTGTGTTTTTTCCTTTTAAAGAAGATATGGTATTATTCTTTTAGTTCATATTTATTAATAGAACTTATGCGTGGGGGTTATTGTATTCTGCTATGATGCATTATGTAGTTTTACCCCAGGGATTAGATTGTGTGGCTGCACAGTGGGGCAGTGGTTAGCACTGTTGCCATGCAGCAAGAAGGCTCTGGGTTCAATTCCACCTTGGGTCTTTCTATAAGGAGTTTGCATGTTCTCCCTGTGCATGCGTGGGTTCTCTCCAAATACTCCAGCTTCCTCCCACAGTCAAAAAACACAAGTGTTAGGCTGATTAGGCTCTAAATTGTCCTCAGGTTTGAGTGTGTGTATGACTGGTTGTTAGTCCTGTATGTCTTTGTTTTGCCATGAGATGGACTGGCGACCTGTCCAGGGTTACACCCTGGACAGGTCGCCCATTGTAAGCTGGAGATACTGTACGTGCCAGCGGACCCACCGACCCCATTAGGGACAAGGGTGTACAGAAAATGGATGGATTTGATTGTTTAAACAGTTCTCATTACTTTAATAAGAAAATAGATAGGCCACTGCTTTACAAAAATAATCAGAGGAAATTGACTAAAAAAGTCTTAAATAGTTGTAGCTACAAGAAGAAGAAAAAATCTGTTGCATGAGCTAAAAAAAAACATGCTTCTTCTATCACTGTACACAGGAAAGTGTTTTTCCAGTTCTTATCCACCGGAAATTGTTCAGCGACTGGCTGAGAGAGTGTCTGGCTGTCATACAGGTTTAACCTGGCAATAGGAGGACTTAGTGAAACTATTGGGTTCCCAAACAGCATCATGTAATATGGCAAAGTAATCAGTGTTGTAATTCTAACCTCTTGGCATCTAAAGAACAGATTGCTAAACACTGAACCTATGCCTTTTGTTTAGTGATAAAATTGACAACTCTGACAGACAAAAATAAAATTCCTAAGGACCTATGAGAGGAACCTTTTAATTACAGCCTAAACTGCAAACTAACGTTTTCTCTGCAGCAACATACAGAAAGTTGTAAACATCTTAGAGAAAGCTTCAGACATCAACAAAGTTCCAAACACCCCCGCACTATTCCAGACAGGAAGCATGGAGAGTGAATCAAGCGAGCTACATCTGTTTGCACCATTACGTCCCTCAGTTGTCAGTTCTTCTGAGAAAGAAGGATCTCGCTTCTCACTCTTATCAGGTTGAGGTAAAACCTAGTATCAAGAAATACTGGGAATAATAGGAGTGTGAAAGTAAGTGTTTCTCTGGTATCCATTGGAAACAGGCCCTGCTTGGACTGGTTTTGATGTTTGCTCATATTAACTTACACTGGCTCCTGAAGTTCCTTTTTCTCCTTTCACACCCAAATCACCCTACGGTAAAAAGTAAAACCATTTCACTTACACAGTGACGATGATTATCAATACATTTTTAGCATTGAAAAGAAATTGAAGCGTATTACTTACTGTAACACCCTTCGGTCCAGGTGCACCTGAAATTCCAGCATCTCCTTGGATTCCCTGAATAAATAAAATTAAGTTAACCTATTAACTCACTGTGTCCAGGAAACTACTATAACAAAGTACCACTGAAACAAAAGGTAAGACAGTTAAGACACTATTGTAACTGACCAGTAGAGTTTTAAGCTCACTCTTTTGTGCTGCATAATATTTACTAGTACTGAATGTTGATGTTCACTAACATCTGTCGAAGGAAACCAAACCAACTGTCAGTGTGGAAAATTGTAGAGGTTTGTAGAGCTGGGCTCTTCTAGACCTGTTATAATGAGTTGATCACAGAGGCTGAACATAGCGCTGTATTTCTGCTACCCTGAAATACCTTCAAATTTAAATTCTTTATATCAGTTTCATAGAATGATTCAGCAACATCTAAAGCACCATTCCATTTCCATTACACAGTTTGATGTTACTGACACAAAATGTCAGTGTAGGCCCATTACCAGTAACAATACAATTTACAGCATAGAATACAATAAAACATGGAATCTATCAGTACATGATATGGTTTACTGTTTCCAGTGTAAGGGGATTTCTTAGGCTGATTGTGTTTAACACATTCCATGTTCCAATTCATGTTCACTCAGTTTATTTGGGCTTCAATTGCCATGTAAAACAAATATAAGCTAATTTATGTGGCTTGAAAGCAGCAAATACATGTTGATTCTTAATAATGTTTCAGCTCGTCGGCTCTACCTGGACATTATTGGAATTAATCTGGATTTATACAAAATTAGACGTTTCTAATGCAGAAAATATGTCACTTATCATAAATGTATATAATAGATTGGGGAACATTTGTAAAAAATATTGTTATTGAATCCCTGACTAATCTTAAATTTCAATTATCCTTGCAGGTTTACTTTCTTTTGTGTGAACGATATCCATAGTGTTAGTCAGTGAGATTAGTGCATATAATATTCCAATAAGACAATGACCCAAAAAAGAGATCTACAAATCCATTCATCCAACATCCACATGAAAAAATACAATGAATATCATGGATAAGTGCCAGTAAAAATTATATTAGAGAATTATTTTGTTGAGGAAAAATGGTCAAACATAACTCCATCCAGCACACAGACATTTATCAAAGGCTACAGGAGGCATCTCGACGGGGGTTATTTGTGCAAACGGTCAGTCCACAAAGTAGTGATACACTATGGTGTTAGTTTTTTTTAAACTAATAGCTAGTCATGCATGAAGTATATTTCCTTCCATGTAAATACCCCTAGTATCACTTCTGAAATTCCACATTTTCCTTAAGAATATTACAAATTGAAATAACGTAATTACCTTTTGTCCAGCTGGACCAAGTAACCCTGCCGCACCAGTTCTGCCTGCTTCCCCCTAAATGCAAAAATCAAACACACTTTTAGGCATTTTCCATTTTCTCTAACATATCACTTCATGCTACAATTTAAAAAGTGTCCATCTTACTTTGTCCCCTTTGTCTCCAGTTAGACCATCAATGCCAGGTACGCCACCGGTACCCTATTTAAACAAAAGGAAAGAGTGAAATTAATACCAGTCTATGAATTTTTAACCCTCAGAGTGAATAGTCAAAAAAGGCCTCCATTTCTCCAGGTCCACACCTTCTCTCCTTTTGATCCAGGAGAACCTGTTAAGCCTATAGTGCCTCTATCACCCTGTAAACAGAAAATACATGTTTTAACAACTCTTGTTGGCCAAAAACAGGCATGCAGATCGATCGGTACAGGCGAGGAAGGCGTACTGTCAGGAACTCAACCTGGTAGCATCACAAACAATTGTTAAGTACACAGATCATGTAGATGTTAGAAACATATTATAATAATAATAAGGGATTGACCACACAGAAGAACAGGGGTTAAGCAAAAGTAGGTGTCAAAAATGCACACGGAGTCACACAGAGATAAACAAAACACATTTGAGTAAAGGTTGGAGGGCGAGAACCTGTTGAAAGTTTAACCAAGACTCACTGTGGTCTAGTCCCACATTCAACCAAAGATTTAAGGAACAATAGCTTTCCATTGTCCTTAGAGAGGCAGTTTTGGATTCCACATTGATGTCACCTTCTGCTCCAAGGAGTTCAGAAGAATTTTAAAGCAGGACTGAGTGAGAGTTAATGGCTTTGAAATTATACGGTACACCCTAAGTCTTACCCACCACAAGACTTCCCTCTGCTCCGTAAACCAATTTACAAGTCACCGAAGGATGCCCTTTAATTATTTCAGGCCTATATTAATGTACTGTATTTGTTTTATCACGTAAATGAGAAAACAGGAACTCTGCTTTGCTGTGGCCTCTAGGCAATAAGACATCATATTTGGCCAAACGATTGCGCAGGGAATTATCTGCTCCCGTTGGTTTAAAGGTCCGATTAGAAGCAATCAAAGTGAAATTGATTTCACTTTCAACCCTTGCTAATAAATAAACAACACTGCCACTTTTACAAGGCAGCTTATCAAGAATCAAGAATCAGTTTATTTATATATCGCCAGTTTACAACAGGTGTCGTCTCAAGGCACTTCACAGAAAATCAATTAAAATCAAATATACATCATTTTTTGTGTTCTTAGTAAATTTTACCATACCAAATTGCAATGTTCTTAAAGAAAGAGTCAAGACAGATGCTGAAGCACAAAGTAACAAATTGAAAGGCAAGTAACTGGGCATTAAAGTTTGATTTAATGCATTGCTGTCAAAACAGCAAAGGTTTCCCTGCAGAAGGGCCTATTAGATGAATAAGAACGAAATGGAACAGGAATTACTGACTTAGACCAAAAGGTGCATTTCTTCTTTACACACACACACACACACACACACGCACACATATATAAATATGTATATATGTATATATGTTAGGATGCCTGTTACAAACAATCGTAGAGAGAAAAGAGGCTTTAGAGTAGATTAACGGAATGTTTTAGTTCACATGCGTCCATATGAGAAATGCATAGAATGCAGATAAAACTTTGGTTAAGTAATGCTCATGCTCAATCTACATGAGAGACCACTTTACTTACCTTCTCTCCTCTGTCACCTTTGACAGAGGCCAGTTTGCCCTGCAAATAATTAATCAATGATGATCAATTATTATCGAGGCTGGAGGAGAAGAGGAACAGTGGGAAGGCATGCAGTGTATAACAACTTATATTTACTTGACAATAATGGTATTAAAAACATAAATTTGAACCTTTAGTCTAATTGAAAGGTGAAATTAAAAAGTATGACTTCAAGACTAAATGTTTTGTCTTAAATAAAATGTATAAATAAAATAAAATTAAATAATTGCATAGGTGAAAGTGCACACTGAAGATTTTCATACAGAGTCTCCTTTTTCCCCTTTGTTGCCTGGCAGTCCGATAGCCCCCTTAGATACCTCACCCTGAAAAAGGTAGGAACATTTGCACCGTAAAAACCTAAACGGACATTACGACACATATTTAGGTGAGGGTCATATCAGACTATAAGACTGCAGCAAGAGATGACCTTGTCACCCTTTAGACCTGGTAGACCACGTGTGCCGGCGTCTCCCTGTGGGAAATACAAAGGTTTTCTTCTTCTGAAATGTTATGAATCTTAAAGATGCCGACAATGGACAGAGATAAAGTTTAACGTTGCTATACCTTTTTCCCTGGTGGGCAGGAGCAGTTTGCTTCAGGACCTCTTTTTTGCTCTGCAACAGTTGGTGTTGGTTGGGGGATACGTATTGGTGGAGCCTCTGTCACAACCTTTTTAGGACACTGAAATGATGCAATTAATTATAAAAAAAAATTCTAAGATTCAAACAAACAAAACAAAAATAAAAATAAATACAGTAATTGTTACAATTTTTGACAACCAACAGCTTTCATATTATCAGGAGTTGATTGGAGCTTATTGTGTCCTGCACACAAATTCACTTCATTTTCGAAAAAATCAGTTTCTATTTTGTTGGGTACGTATAGTAATTTTATTTGAAGGAGATACTAACACTTTCAAAACAAAACAAATAATGTAAGTATCCAAATCACCAACTATAATGCTATATCTTTTGTCATAATCTGTCTTGCTTGGCGATAGTTAAATAGTAAGCATTAATTGATTGAAAACAAAAAGTATGTTTCACTGTAAGGAATTGGCCATGAAGGTTCGAGGAAAACATTGTAAAGTAACAGTTTCTCTTAATGGATAAAGCCTAAATAGAAATATAAAATAGTGTTTTTGTCTTATGTCTAGCATCGCATAAAAATAAAATCTCCTGAATATTCCCATGTTTGTTACTCTTATTGCTTTTTTCTAATGTGTTTTAAAACAATATTTCACTTAAGAGCAGTTTATTGTTGGATGATTCTGAAGTCGTACTTTAGAAAATCACAAAAAGCATATTATTATTTTATATGTCAGTTTTTCTGGAATATTTATATTATTCCAACTTTTTTAATTGAATATTATAATGGAATTGCTATTCATATTACTACAAATTACCACTAAATTGTTAGGAGATTTTTACAACATCCTTACAACTTAGTTAATGCTGTTTTGGCCATTTATTTTATAGTTCAAAATTTTTTTGTTCACAATGCAAAAAAAAAAAAAATAATCTGTAAAATATACATCAAGTCTGCATATTAGTTAGGTTCATTACTTTTGAATAGATAACTACTTGTATTCTGTGTTGCAGCAATACAGCTGAATGGATTACATTCTCTGTGGTTTTGTATAAGTATTTCGTAGTAGACAAAATTAAGATTTGTATGAAACATATGTTCAAAATCAGTATTAAGGTTTTGTATCACTACAGCAAATATAAGTATAAAATTCAGCATAGTCGAAGCAGATTGTAGGAACCGGATATTTGTGATAAGGCATTTATACTCACCGGTCCGCTGGGGAGATCACAGCAGGTTTCCAACTCTGCATGTTTGGAATCACAGTAGATCATCATCCGTTGGAGGTCAAACTGTGCAAACACACACAGGCGGTTGACAAACAGATCAACTTCTAGGAAATAAACCTGCATTAAAAAAATAAAAATATAAGTGAGGACGCACATCTATTGGAACACTGTCATACAGTCGCTTCCCAATCACAGTCTTCCCCTGAATGTCAATGTCTTCACGCTCTTCAATCGGCAGAGTCTGGATGTGTTTGCAGTCCAAGTACAGGGCAACAGACTTTGCTTCCACACTGAGGGCAATCTTGTGCCAGTTGCGGTCAAAGAGGTTGTCAACTTCAGGATTCTTGAACACAGCTCTGACAGCATCTTTAGTTAACCCAACTGCATTGTACTCCACTGCTTTGTTCTCACCGTCCAGACGGATGGACACCTGAGAGCCACAGTAAAGATACAGAAGTTTAACCAGCAACCTTTTCAATTGTTTTATCAACGAAGTAAATAAAAACAGCAGGGACTGATTTTTATCCCTCTAAATTCGGGAAACTCAGTGTAAAACAAGATTGTCTGTTACAGTTCCTTTACTAAAATGTCACAAACACACCTGTGGGATACCGTATTTGTCAAATATCTGCCAGAGGTACCAATCTTCCCGTCTAGAGGTTTTCCTGAATTTGAACGTAGTCACAAACGCGTATTCATCGGGCAAACCTTGAGGAAACACATCCCTACAAATTAAAACAAAACATTTATTAATTCCTGTTGGTTTGCGTATACTATCAGTTAAATGTTTGTGCATAAAATATCACTGTGTCTAATACTTGACAGTAAGAAAGTAGGAAATGGAAATTCACAGTTATAAGCTCATTTTGAATTGCCTGGAAAAACAAAAGAGTTACTTATGAAAGTGTGATTGACTGATACTAAATTTGGCATAACCCATTCCTGAGAGGATAGCTAGTAGACAAAATAGGTTTTATCAGGTTACAAGGTAGTCTTCTTGACAGACAACTTTCATAGCATCTTCATTTTGTTGGACCCAAAGGCTGAAGCTAATAGTCTTTTTATAGTCACAATTTAGATTTCTGATAAAAGCTTTGCAATATCTCACAAAACTTTTGATCTTGCAAGAGCTCTAAGGAAGACTTTTCGTGAACACTTGCTTTATATCAATGGTAGTTTGTGTTATTCTTCAAACATTCCTAGTTCCTGTTTGTGTACATTTCTAGATACATGGAATAGTCGCAAAATTTTACATTAATAAATGGTTTATAATTTATGTAATCTGTAGCATCTATCAGTTCTAAGGGTTTGACAAATGACCAGTGCCAAATACCAACGCAAAAGAAACCACCAAATATGCAGACTTTAGCTTTTTAAAGGTTTGTGCTTTTCAAACTGCTTTTTGTGCCTCTGTCTTTATTCCGTTTTGGAAAAACATGAAGGGTACTGGATCGTTTCAGAGGAGGCTGACTTACTCTGTTTGCTGGACTATCGGCATTGTCCCAAGACGAACATATAAACTCTGGCCTTCATCAACTCTGGTCCCCAGGATGTCTTTTACGCTAAAGTACTCCATCAGGTCAAATCCTGCATAATCACAGCAGAAAAAAAACTGTTCAACCTATGGTATTCAACAATTATTCAAAATGTTTGTCTCTGTACATTGGGGCCACACTTTGGATCTTATAAGGACTATTGATCTTGTCAAAGGAAAGTGATAATATCCAGAAGGGTCTTAAAGTCGCAGCAAATCCCAGAAAAACACACTCCAATTAAATGACTGTTTCATGACTAGTTATGATTTGGAATTTTTTTTTGTCAAGCTAAAGTTAAACTGGGTCAGTCCCACCACACCCTGCATCTACTGTGTTTGTGGCAAAGCTAAAATCACAGTTTTATTGTTGAACAGCTGGAAAATTGAGCAGCTTGTTGGAGAACTGAAATGTTTGTTTGGTTTTCTGCCTGTAAGAAATATCTAATAGACATCAGTCGCAAGGGTCCGCTATGTATGCGTGTAAGCATGTCTACTAATACACTTCAGCATGTGATTTAATGTGGTGCAACCACAGCCCATATTTAGGGCAGTTTGGAATAGCCACTCCCTTGTACAGCAAACAAGTGCAGTAGTCATGGCAATGCCCACGTTTAGAGGGTTTCACTTGAACCACCAACTTAAAGCAGGTGGTTATGTTTTGCAAAGGGAGTTTGTTCCAAATAATAACGCTCCTCTATGTGATGGGGAAAGGTTCAGAGTATTCCTCCAGAGCCCTGTTAATGCAGCAAAATCTGTGAGATGCAAGGAGTCCAGTGGGATTATTCACACCGGCACAGTAATCTTTTAAAGGAGGAAGCAGAGCAGTAAGGTGGTAATGTGAGAGTCCGGTGAAAGCCCAGTGAGTATTATAAGAATAGCTTATAAACAGGTGGGGGGAAACAGGAGGTGCCATGGTAGAGCTAGCAGTAGAGTAAAAGAAAAAAAACATGTTACAAACAAAAATCTTAATAATGGATTATCTGAGGGAATGCAAGTGTCTGTCTGACTGTGTGAGAGTTTTTCTGTTCCCTATAGTTTTAACCTATTCTTTTTTTTTCTTAAAAGACCTGGACATTAAATAATTCAAATAGAACCTGTCAAAAGGAAAAAGGCTAACAGATCCCAAAGAGCAACATATCTTTCACTGATTTGGAGAAAATTAAGACATAACAATTTAGCCCATCTGGACGTTTTTTAAGGCTTTAGGACTCATGCAGTAAAAGTCATTATCACCAGATGGACAAGGCATGAAACAATACCGAACCTTTCCATGAGTAGCCAACCTATCAAAATTACTTCAAGACCACATTGACAGCTGATCCAGGAGGTCAAAAAAGAACCCATGAAAGGCGAGTGTTTAGAATGACACAACCAAGAAAGTGGACTTAATTGGCCTCCAGGTACGACTTCAAAACATAATTTTGCGGGTTCAAGGTAAAAGGTGAACTGTTTCCAAGGAGACTGTACAAAAACCGTATTCAAAATATTAAGGTTTTATTTTAGGATATAATTAAAAGCAAAAATGCTTTTTACCTAAGATTTTATGCACACAGCATGTTTCGAAAAAAGGATTTGTAGATCCAAATCAATCATTCATGGACTACAGAAATTTAGTGCAGTGAGCAACAAAGTGGACAAAAGTGGAAGGTGTTCTTGTTAGATTAGGTCAAATTTATGGCCTATACATTGAACACGATGAGTTTTGGAAAATCACATCCCTAACATGAAAGGCGGTGGTGTAAGTATTTTGTTTCATTGACACTTTTATCTTATCATTGTTTATGTTTTTTATGTTACAACCAAAAACTATGGTTTTGGGATACCTTAATTCAAAATGTTGGCAGAAGCTCCCTATCCAGTATAAATGAGCTTAAACCTATTTTGCAAAGAAGTTAGTTGGAAAATAATATACAAATATTGTTTGCTTGTAGTATTTGAGCTCAAAAGTAATATTTTGCAGGTTATCATTTGTTAACAAAAAGCAGAAATATATTTTATTTTCCCTGCTTTTTATTCTTTCTGTCACATAGCCTCTGTGCAGCACATTTGCTCAGTGTACCATTTTTGTGGCTGCTCTCTGGGCCCTCTGAGCTCAGAGTTGTAATTTGGACTGGCAGCTGACAGAGTATAATCAGCCCAAAAAGCTATTTTGGATAGCCAAGAATGACCAATGGGGCGATCTGCGGCAAAAGCCAGATGAGTTCATGGACTGGGAAAAGGCGAACAAATGCACACATGGTCCTTTGATCAGAGCAGATGGCAGCACTTGTGCAGGCGATAGGAGCTCGCAACTACAGAGACTTGTGCTCATGCTCAGTATCCTGAGGGGTCAGACGTGCCTGTCTGACTGAAACCACAGCTCTGCTGGCTGTCAAATCCTAATCAGTAGGAAATGTCTTCACATGTTTTAAACGGAATGGCACTGTAAGGAGCAATGTCTGTGTAATTGCAAGTGGGAGCTGCCAAAATACTGTTTGTCTGGTGCAACTCTGGATGTAGACAATATTTGTGTCCCTAGCCACAACCCCAAAAAGAAGCACTTTACTTAAGTAGTTCTGACTGTGTGTGCTTTACAGTTTGGTTTAAGACAAGAGTTAGCAGCGAATAAAGATGCATGGGAAAACCCCAGACAGCTTTGTCCTTTGAGATGGCCTCATATCTTACTCAGTGTTTGAAACCATGGTTCTCCCATGGAAAATCAAATCAATAGTTCGTTGTGATGGCAGAAGAAATGTAAATGTGTGCAGTGTGCATTTTGATTTGTGTTCACCTTTATGAAAAAACCAAACAAAACAATCTTGTTTAATTTTCACAAGAATACAATTTACAGATCTCAAAACGGTTAGTAAATAATGAAAAAGACCTGCTACCCAAACATCATGCCAAGTTGCCAACTGCTAAAAAGAAAAAAGTGATTTTTTAAAAGTTTGCTATAACTCTTTTGCAGCTATGCGGAAAAGGAAAACCACATAATTAGCACTCACCCAGAGGCTAGAATGTGAGAATGTGACTGAGGGATTTTGTCCTTCCTGATAAAACATTGTCGGACTGTAACATCACTTAAACTATGTAAGTGACATACATTTTTTTTTTTTTTTTTTATTTTTTTTATCATACTAGCTATAATTTTGTCTCCATACTAAGGATCTTGGCTCAGGAACACATTTCTGTGGTTGCATTAGAATAACATGGTAAAGTTAGTTGCTTATCATTCAATTTAGCAACTACACAGAAGCAAATAGTGACTCTGAATAGTTTTAAGGTTGAAATATGTTTGACTTAACAGACTTCTCACTAGTCCCATGGCTGTGCTGATCATTTAGCCCCTGAATCACACCGGCACAGTTTTTCTTATTTTATGGCTGACTTTTTGGGCTGAAACAAAGAGACATCTTCTACATAACATTCATATTGGACTAACAGCTATTAGGGACTGCACTACACACAGAGATAATTTCTCCTTCTATTTCCTACACAGTTTTAGAGGGAACAGTGGGATCATGTGGCATGCTGGGCAGACGTGTGTGACATCCTCCTCGCCAGTTAGTGTTTTATAGAAACCCTTGATCCGAAGTAAATATTTTGTCTACAATCTGGGTAACAGAGAATGGGCCTTGACATTTGCCAAACTGAACTTCTGACGAAGACAGAATCAGAAATAATAATTTTCCCAAAAAGATATGGAGTCTATGATTCCATTCTCCTACTGCCCTTCTGTTTGGATGGGAGGAACAACAGCTCAACACATGCTACATACATGTACCATTCTGAGGCAACACTTCCACGCAGCCCTTCGTGCTTCCCTCAAGCAGGTTAGTTCAGTTAAAGACCTTTAAATTACCCATGTGACCAATTTGTTTGTTTGGATAATAATGTTAGCTGAAACTTTTTCGTTTAGACCAAGGTAAAGACTTCCAAGCTTTGTCAAGACTATTTCACATTTATAAAACTACAAACAATTCTGGGAGTAGATTTTGGGAAAGAAGATTCAATCAAATGCATCAACGTCTGGGAAACAGCTCTCAGTTCTATGACATTTTATTCCTTGTTCCTGGATGTGGTATGGGTCCAAACAAGTTATTCTTGTGCATCTGGTTTCTCTCTTAAGATGATGAATTTGGGTGGGAGGCAGACAGGAACTCCAATCCCCCAGTA
>JAVLVB010000132.1:1114035-1126796 GCA_032876305.1 Orestias chungarensis | reverse complement strand
GGGGGGGGGGGGGGGGTTAATTAAAGCAACTATTACTGATTGATTCACAACTGCTTGTACAAACTTGCTTGAATAATTTCCTTTTGTTTCCTTTTGTTGTTCATGTTTGTGTGAGAGTAGGAATATAGTCGATAGACTTGCAAGAATAGTAAAAGGCCAGCGGCACATGGCACGGAAGAGCACCAAAAGACAGGGGGATTCAGGTGCAGCAGCTCAAAACAGACAGTAAGGCATTGCCCTACAGTACTAGCAGACCAGACAGGCACCGGAGGAAATATAGTCCACCAGGCGGCTCCCCCAAATCCTCAAAGTTCCATCTCGAAGTCTGCCATCAAAGTACAGAAGCATATCCTGTAATCATTCTGGATCCACAGCAACCCTCAGTAGCAACAGTGTCCAGGTCCCTGCAGATGGGGCTCTCATAAGGCACCAAAAACACTCGTCAGACTCCAGCCCACTGCAGAAGAGAACTTTGGCACATTACCACTCCATCAGGAGCACACCACTGCCCACCACTTTTCATGTACATATTGTAAATAATTATATCCCCTTTTACCCCAATCTGTATACATTAACAAAAGTAAAGCAAGTCCTACAAACAATATATTCATCTTAATAGAAAGAAAGAACATGTATGAATATAAAATTCATTTCTTTATATCTTCAGACGTTTACATACATTACCTTATTATTTGGAAGCATTACCTTTGAAATGCATGACTTCATCCTAAAGCTTCCCACAATAGTTTGCCAGAATTCTGAACTGGTGGAACCTAGTTACAATTGTAGGCCACCTCCCTTGTATTGGTCTTTTTAAAGGAGCATGAAAGTACATGCCCAAATATTAGTGTTATTGTCCTGAAACCACTTTAAGACTGCTTTGTTTTGAAGCTTTATGCTTTGGGTTGTGGTTCATTTGGAAGACCCAAATGCATCTGACCTTTACTTTACTGGCCAATGACTTTAGATTGTGTTTTAATATTTCCACACACTTTTCTTTCTTTATGATACCATCTGTTTTAGTATGCTACCATTGAATTTTACAGTCTGGTTGTTGTTCCCAGTTCTAAAAAGGCATTTCCCTTTCTTTCTTCAAATGTAACATTGGTCATTATTGCCATACAGTTCCAATTTAGTTTCATCAGATCACTGCAAATATTTAAAAAAAATGCTTATTTGTTCTTGTATGAATTTACACAGCGGAGTCTGTTATTTTTATGTTTCATTTGAAGCAATGGCTACTTCCTTGCTGAGTGGGTTTTCATCACATCCCAGTACATGATAAAGACATTGTCTCATCAGCTTCAGCCTGCATTTTCACAAGGTCTTTGGGTTTTTTATGCTATTGTCAATTTTCAGATTTAGTTACTGATTATGGTGATAGGTAGACATTCCCATCATGTCTGTACTTTCTTCTTATACATTTAATTGTTGCAGCAGATGAATGTGACACCTTCAAGCATGTGGGAAAGCAGTGTGTTCCATGTGTGACCTTAACATGTATCCACAGGTGTGCTTAAAATTAACTCAAACGTGTTAATCTATCAGAAATCTCCAAGGCCATAAGGTTGTCCTCCAGGGCTTTACCTTAATATGACTTTCATAACAGTAACAGACTTAAATCAAGAGTTTTGGCTGATTCACTTTCAGACAGAGAAAAGTTATGTATATATTTCTTTTTTGTTTGTTTGTTTCAGTAAATTTCTGTTTTCCAGTTTATGTCTCCGCATCAACAATCGTGTTACAGTCAATTTAGCTTGTTCCATTTAGATGCAGTTCGAGAATAAAACAGTTTTGAAAAACCTTTTGTTAAATATTCATGATGAGCAAATGAATGAAAGCCAGGTTTTTTTTATGAAGCATCAGCCAAAACATAAATATAAAAAAAAAAATTTCAAATATGATCTGCAAAATGGTCTGAGAAAAGTCCACAGTATTTTGTTCTGCAAATGGATTGAGTTTTTATGATGGCCATATTATAGGAGACAGAAAATGAGCACCTTCCAAGTCATGAATAAAACCAATATACTCTCCAACCAGATAGCAAAAGTGGAAACTTCCAAAAGCTGACTACATCTATACCGAAAGGGAATATAAATATTTTTATCAACATGGAAAAAAGCTCAAAGTTGGACTGTAGTGAAAAATTAAGAGTTGACTTTGAGGTTAACTTATACTGCCAGCTGTCCATGTTAAAGTTGGGAAAGCAACAGTTTGCACATACCTGGAACCTGTTCAAGACCATAACTGGTGCTGTTGGGCTTGAAGCGATCAGGTTGAACCTTCATCTTTGGACACAGAACATCTGGGAAGAAGAGAGAAAAGTGAAGTGAGTTGTGTTTTTCTTTTTGTTTTACATACAGAGCCCTACAAAGACATTCATCACCTCAAGATTCCTATGTTAACACTACTTTAAATTTTATTAAACACTACATTTAAAAGTAGCTAATTGTAACCTTAACACTCCTAAAAATGATCCAGTGGAACTGCTTGTAGTGAATGTAGTAAATCTTAGCTATCTTCAATTATTTTTAGGAAATCTATAGCCCAATTTTTTGTGGATCTGTTAGCCCTTTTAAAAGCTGTTAGTGGATTAATTGGCTCTTTTAAAAGACTTGCAACAAGCAAAGCACTGGTAAAGGAAACCAAGAGAGGTTCCGTTTGCAGTTTCAAACGACGGAAACAGCAAAGTTGGGGAGGAAGGCGGTCTCCTCATATAAGACCAAAACTAAACTTTTTTGGCTTCATCATAACATCACATGTGATGAAAAACAAATACTCCACAAACCCCTCAACACACCATCCACAGTACAAATAAGGTGGTGAAAGCCTTCCTTGGACCTGATGGGGTAGCTGGTCAAAGATGCTGGGAAAATGGATGTAGTCTAACGCAGACTCAAAAAGACAAAACGAGTAGGGAAATATTACTTAGAAAGGCCCAATCAAAATAGGTCTAAATATCACGGATAGTCTTGTTCACAAGTTACTGAGCTTGAAATATTTTACAGATAAGAGGGGGCAAATCTCATCTAGTTAAGTTACAGCTTTAATTTTAGTAAAAGGTGATTTTTCTCTGGTAAGTTGAATCCACACACCATTTTTACAACTGTTTTAAAGACTTGGAATGCAATTTATTATTCTTCAATAACACATTAAAATATGCCGGCCGCACTGTGATACAGTTGGTTGCTTTTCAAATACCAGCCCAGGAGCTTGTTGTTCTTTACTCCACATGGGTTCTCCGTGGGAACTCAAAAAGTCCTCCAGAAGTCCAAAAACATAACTAATAGGGCTCTCTAAAATCCAACCTTAGGTGAGCGTGCATGGTTTTCCTATGTATCTCTGTCATGGGTGTAACCCACCCCTTGCCCAAATACTACTGGAGTCAGGGTCAAACTCCCACCACAACACTGCATGGACGAGTGGAAGTAGGCAATGGATAGATAAAAAAAAAACGATTTACTACTTTCTGTCACACAACCGTCCAATAAAATTCATTGTTGTCATTGTAATAGAGCAAAATGTTAAAATATCTTAAAGGGGTGTGAATAATTCATTCATTCAGAAGACATTGAAACTGTTTTTCACAATACCTTGCTATTTGGGGTTTAATTGCATGTTTTTGCAATTTTAGAATACAGCCACATTAAAAGCGCCGTCTTGTAGAAAAGTGTTATTTAATGCTGTGATATGTGAACTGATTAGAACCGATGCAGTCACTCAACCCTCTCTTGTTGCCTTTCCTTTTTTTAAAGTACAGACGCAGACCTGGTTAAATTGGGCAGCTGTGGTGGTGGGTATGTGGGGTGTAGTGGGTTATACTTACACACTGCAAACAGAAAGTTTCATATTTCCACGCACACACACACACACACGCGCGCGCGCGCACACACACCCACACACACACACACACGCACGCATCCACGCACGCACACACACACACACACATTTTAGTCATGGTGGTGAAAGATAAAAGGAAAAAGGAACTCCTTAAGGTTAAGTTGTTATTGGCTGGAGAAGTTGTTCTATTTGTGTCAAGACACAAGTTTCATTACAATCGCAAGTGAGTGGGACTGAACTATTATTTGGAGATCTTAAAACATCTTAGTTTATGTCAATGTCAGTTAACAGCTAGAAAATACAAGGCCAACTAGATTTGTCAGGTAATACTTAGTTCCTATTTATGCTAATTCCATATTTTTCCTAATTGGTTTAATTTGTTATGAGCCTGTCTGTGGTTTAAAAAGCCTAGAAACCATAAAACACATGTAAAAAAAATGTGTTTTTATTTTAGAAATACTTTCAATTGTCATATATAAATCCTGCTCCAAAAATCTAACACAGTGCCTTAAATAGCAACCACATTCAAAAGAGAGATAATGTAGTTTTTTTTAAATGTATTTCTATTTGTTAATTGCCACAGCAAATTAGTTAAATATATCAAGAAAAATCTAAATCAAACTGATATTCAAAGCATTTCAGACCAAGGCAATGCTGGAAGAAAGACCCAAGGGAGTTTGAAGACCGAACTTCTGATATATAGTCTAGGTTGTAAAACTATATTATATAATATTATATTACAAAGGATATTTAGTTCTGTTTTACCTGTATCTACTATTTTTCTTTAAAAAGATAACTTTCTACACAAACATGTGTCCTTGAGCAAAAGGTATTTTGTTTTATGTTGTTTCTGTAAAAGTAAAAGTTATTTTTTGAAGCTACCAATAACAAAATGTAACAGTGTTGTACAAAGCAGGATCATTCTGAATATTCTCATTACTAAGAACATCTATTTTAATGTATGTTTTTCTATAAAGACATTTTTCAGTAATAATGTAACCCAGATAAAGAGTACACCAGTTAAAAAACAAATAAATGTGTTTTATTGTTTAAATAGACCTTAAAAAACCAACCTTATGAAGATGCTATAAGTAATACAAGAAGGATATCCAGGAGTTTATTAAAGCTTCTCATAACTCATATAATTATGGTATGACTTTCCGCTGCTAGTGAAAACATAAATTCTCCTCATCGTGACAGGATGGTGCAGAAAAGCTTTGTGGAAAAAGGAGAACTTTGCGTGGAGATACTGCATAATGTGCAAACATTATCCATACGTTTGCTAAATTTACAGTAACGTTAAATAGTTGCCGGGGAGAAACTCCAATCCTCAAAGGCCTTTTCCTTTAACTTTTAGATGTGCCTTTGTTTCAAAACACCTAGGTCAAATAATCAGGTTATCAGCAGGAAGCCGATTTTGGACATTTTGACTAAGGAGGCCATTCAGCCATTGGATTCAGGTTGCCTGGATGAGGGACACATCTAAAGGGTTCTACGACACCTGCCCTGGCGGAGTGGAGTTGCCCACCCCTGATGTAGAGAAAGAAGAAAAACAGAGTTGGAAGTCAGAAGTTAATTTAGCAAAGCAGTTAGGACAATTGCCAAGACACAATGTTTAAAAGATTTTTGGTGGCTCTAGTGTCTTTTTTTGTATCAGTTGCTAGACAAGAAAAAGTTAGAGAGAAATTGGGTGTCATCCAATTATTACTATACTTTATTTTGTTTTAACGCTGTGAACTGTTTGCATGAGTAGTTAAACAACTCTTTGTTTATTATCATTATTATTATTTGCCATCTTTTTGCCAATGTGTACTTTCATATTTATGGGTATCATCTGCAGACGTCAGGTCTGACCAATCATCTTGGGCAATCTACATTAAAAAAACGTTTGTGTCCCAGTCCCACCCTTTCTCGGTCTAAGGTGGCCTGTTAAGCCAAATAAAACTGTCCTTATAACTATTAATTGCAAAACAACTAGTGCATTGCTGTTTAACCATCTGGGCATACATTTTCACTTTGGCTGAAACGCTCCGGATTCCCTACTGAGATAAGCATTTTTTTTAAATATTTACCATCAAAGCCTGCAATTTTCTAAAATCACATTTGTAATAGGAATCCTCATGTAATGAAAGCTCTGAATGTTTCAAAGGTTGATGCTGAGGACAACTTGGCTTGCTGTTTCGGTCCAAAAATCCAGAAGATGCCTTATAAGAAAGCCTAAGAATGTTTATCTTCTTTATGACCTGGCTTATGACATTTTACAAAATCTTATATTTCATTGGTTTGCTGCAACTGTATTTCAGTTCTTTATATAAAAATAAAACATCTTCCAGAAGATAGTTTTTAATGTCAGGAGGAAGTCAGAGAATGTCCATTCTCTCTTACAGGGAAGTTCGTCACTCCTTTTTAAAGATGATGTTGTTGCACAGCTCTGAATCTCAAAATGCTAAATAACAGAGCAACTCCCTGCAGTTGTGGCTCTGAAGCTATAATTTAGGGATGTGAGTGTGAGTTATATTTGAAGCAATGTAAAACTTGACTTTTCCTCTGCATTGCGTCCTACAGCCAATATTTTTCCGTTCTCTATATTTGCCTTTGGGTTCTGATTAAATCGTAATTACTTGTCCTATTTGAACATTATGTCTAAAGACTACCAAAAAAACTACTACACTTCAATATGTTTTTTTAGTCACAGAGGATCACGTATCAAAAAAGACTCAGCATATGATGAATAATGACAAATGTAAATTAAAAGGTGAAAACAGTTCACTCGTATCACAGTTGGGGCGCTGGTCCTACACAAAACATTAGAGCTGTAATTTTCTGGGTGAAAATAACTGGCACTGCAGAATGAGCCAGTCAAACTGACCACGGATGCACTCAGCAGTTCCCTTGCAGGGAATTCTCAAAATGTAGGAAACTGAACATAGGAAACAATTTAGACATTTTTCTATGTGTAAATTTAGCCTTGGGTTATTTTGAAACTAGCTATGCAGCTTGATTCGAAATATACAAACTATATTACAATTGCCAAAGAGATCGTATATCGAACAATTGCAAAGACAAAGGTCATAAAATACCTTGTATGTTCTCATTAATTTGATTTGTTTGGAAAATCCTTTACTTTTTTGCCAATAGAAATTAACAATTTATGGTCAAATCATATTACTATATTTATCATGTGCTCTCACTATTCAGTTTAAGTAGTTTGAGTACCTACCACCTAACTTTTAACTGCACACAGAACCATTACACAAAAAGAAAATTAAGCTATCTCATAAAAGACAAAGAATGTATTTTTATGCAAAGGAACCTACAGAGAAATTCCTTACTTCTTTAAACAGCATAGAAACAAGTTTAAGCTGTTAGATGTGTTGCTTTATTCCAAATTAGGTCACTCATGACAATGTTTGAACTGGTTTCCAAGCCTGTGTTGGATGCTTTTTCTCAGTTCAACATGATGGAAAAACCATTGAGGTTTTAGGACTAGAGGATTTCCAGTGTTAAACACCTCTGCTCAAAGGCAGCAGTTGAAAAGACTGCGACACCACAGACATGAAACTATTATTTAAACTATTATTGAAAAAAAAAGTCTACTCTAACAGGCTTAACGTCAGATCAAAAAAAAGGTATCCCTGGATGCATGCGCAACTCTCTGTAGTTGGGGTGGGGTTTTGTGGTTAGGGCTGCTCCTGCACGGTGGTTAGAGGTTAAAATAAGACGATCATTTCAATAAATGCACGTTTAGAGTGAGGTTGGCTCTTTATTTTGGGGTTTCAGAAAACAACCATGCAGCACACAAGGTTAGTAATGGGATTAAAAAGGGTCTGATGGTTGACTTACTCTCGCACAGCCTCCTCCTCAGCCTGCCCCGGATATTATCAATGGCATTGAAGTCAGTCACGTGAAAGACGTGGGCATTTTTCGGCTCTGCAGCGATTTCCTCCAGCTCTTCCTTCAGTGCCTCTCCGATACCCACAGCAAACATCCGGATACCAGCTTTGGCGGCTGCCTTAGAAGGTTCCAGAACAAAATCCTGACTTCTGCCATCTGTTAGGAGGATGGCCACCTTTTGAATGCCCCGTGCAACAGGCCTTGCTCCGCTTCGCTCAGTGAAGATGTTGTTGGTAGTATAGCTGATAGCATCCCCAGTCATTGTATTTCCTCCTAGGTAGCGTATATTACGAGCAGCTTGCTGTACTTCCTGCATTGTCCTGTATCTCCCCAAGGTAAACTCAGTGGTCGGCTTGTCACTGTAGCGAACCACTGCCACTCTTGTTTTATCAGGTGCTACGTCAAATGACTCTACCAAGTTTGCTACCCATTGCCTAATTTTCTCAAAATTTTCCTTTCCCACACTGGATGAGGTATCAAGAATAAATGCTAAGTCATAGTGGACATTCTTACAACCTGCAACAGACAGAGACATGAGGAGTCAATCACATTTAGTCAGCATAGATTAGACTCTAGCAATGCATCGGTGTATGAATCTTTCATGCTGACAGTTTTACCTGCCCTCTGTGCTTTCACTCCTTTTCTGGAAAGAGTCAGGGCCAGGATGAACCAGATCAGGGTGATCCTAAATCCCAATCGGAATTCCATCTGGGACTCAACTTGTGTCTGATTTGTTCAGTTTACTACCACCATCAAGATCTCCGGGCTGCGGAAAGATCAGTGGAGACATCAAACAATGTATGAATGTATATTTTTTTACTATTGTTTTGGAATCTAAAGATCTTTCTTGAAACTTTTTATTGAAACTATTAGTTACTTTATTAGTTTACCAGGAATACCAAAGAAGGGCATAAAAAGGGTTTTACTTCCTTTTATGTCTGTTCTCTTTGTCTTTTTTCTTTAAAATAAATAAATAAATCATGAAGCACACTTTGATGTCTGCCAAAGATAACCTGACTAAACAGAAGAGGCGGCCTAATGTACGTCTTGACATGGATTCATAATCAGAGTCCTCTTTGAACCAAACATCCCAATGCAAAGTCTCAGGAATCATTTCGATGCAAATGTCACTTTACTAAAATGTACCAGCCTGATTATGATAATCCTAAAACTCTATCACAGAGGTTGTTTTTTTTTTATTAGTCTGTTTCTTTCTAGAAAATAATGAACACTAATTTTGATTGAAGCAAATGACACCTGCAGTGCTTTTATTCTCCTAAATTGGTTGTTGGTACTTTTTGTTTAATCTTGGTAGGCTGGGCACTCCAGGGAAGGTTCATCACTGTTCCATGTTTCTAACATACCCTGTTTTGGACCTTAGTTCTTACTGTGGTTCCCTAAAATTGTAAAGCTTTAGAAATGCCTTCTGGGACCCTTCCTATACTGATACATGACTTTCTTTTTGATGTTTCTTTGAGTCAATGCGTGATGTTTTGCTGATGAGTTTGATTGATCTGTTCCCCTAAAAAGTAGAAGCAATGTCAAAATACTACATATTGTTTATGCCCATGACAAATGTATCTAGCTTTACATTTGTTTGATAATCAGAAACTTTTCATTAAAAAAAAAAACTGGAGAACCTTTTAAAAAGAGAAATGCTAGTTTAAAGCACTTAACCTTCTTTAGTTTCAAAAGATTGCTTTGAATTGAATCGATTCTTTGACTTCAGCAAGAGCAGTGCAGAGAATCAGCTTTAAATGTGAGAACACTTGGTACATTTAAGGGGAACTCAAACTCTCGCCTGAGTCTCACGGCTAAGCTGTCCTACTATCCTGTATGTCCTCGGTATGCAGCTTGGCAGAAAATGTTCTTCGTTCTCCGAACACGATAATTGAAAGGTCTGACTGAAATAAACATCTCTTTAGAGGATCAAGTGAATTCTCCATCCAGATGAAATTGGACTGACTGGAGATGGTTGAAATACGAAGCCAAACTATGTCTTTCCATCCACCCACAGAGTAAGTGAGCTTTGCTGATGTTGGACACTCAGGTTATTTTTAAAACCAAAGACAAAGAAATCTAGTGGGCAACAAGACTTACGCCTTTTCACGCTTTAAAGTGCTCCTTCCGGGTCATTAACTGGATTTTTCTTAATGGCACTGACAGAATGCCAACATTTCAACACATATTTATTCTTGACCTTCCACTATAAATTGTATTGCCTGCTGTTGCTGAGGGTCTAACCTGTGACTGACTCTAGCCTAAACATGGGCTCGTCATGACAGGATGTGTCATCCTCATTGTGGGGGATTGTCTGGGGGAAGCTTTGGAAAGTTTGACTAATGGTCGAGTCGGAAAGCAGTGGTCCCTCATGAACTGGGAAGCTTTTTACCATCGTTCACCTTGTTTCAGTACAGTGGGATATTTCCGCTCAACTCGTTCATTCATCTATTTTCCTGAGGAATCAGCTGAACAAAACCTTCTGGTTGAGACAGGAAAGGAAATGAAGTTTGTGCATTATTTTTAAATATTGATGGACATAAATATTCTACTGAATGATGTTACCTGAATATTATAAGTAATACAACTCTAATCAGAACTCAGTCGTATATCCTGAAAATTAGCAAAACCTCGCAGGATTTCAGCTTCAAAGAGACAGAGTGAGGAGCTGAGGTCCCTTTATGCCTTTTTATGTAGAAATCCTCATCTAGAGTGACAAAGTGATAGTGTTTGCATCAAAACAACTGATATAAAAAAAAGGGGGAAAAAACAGTTATTTCTGCTGTATTTATTTTGTAGATGTACCAGATAAATACTTCCATCAAGAGCCATTGCAGGAGGAAACGGACAAGTTATTTAACAAGCAGCACCTCTAAATTACTGTGGAAAAATATTTTAGGTTTTACAGAACAGGCATGCGGCACATTGTGTAAAATGTTAAATGTTGGCTAAATGTTTTACTGTTGAACATGTCAAGTAACTATATTAACCAAAATAGGTAAGCTTAATGGCAAACTGAATATTTGGTGTTAATGTCTGCAGGTTCAACAGAAAAAAAGAAAAACCCACAAAGTTTATTTTAGATTTCTAATGCCGTCATAAAGTAACTCATTTCAATCTGTTGACTGTGAATGTATTCATGGTTTCCCTCGAAACACCTTCACAAGTTAATAGCTGTAGAAGGTGGAACACTTTTACCTGCTCTGTTGATTAAGTTTACCACAAATTTAGTTGACGTTAGTTGATGGCTTAAACTAATGCATTTTTCCAGGCCTTTTGTATTTTTAAATAAACAAATGTTTTCCCCATTGAAAAGAAATATTCTTCCTAATATGATAATGAACAAAGACATACTGTATTCAGAAAAGTGTGTTTTTGAATAACTTTATTTTGATTTTTCTTTTTAAATGAAGCTTTAAAAGCAAGGAAACATTTAGATCTGGTGGGATTTTCATTTACCTCCAATATTTGTATCAGGTTTGTTTAGTTAAGGAACATGTTGACATTTGATTTTGACAAAACTATAACCTTTTTGTGTGATTTTATTAATGTTTTCTCCTCTTTCTTCTCATTTTTTTATTTGGTTTTTGATAAAAAACCTTTTTATAGACAAAACTATGTCAACGATCCTCCCCCACTGCATAATGCACTAACCACCATATTTTAGCATTGGTGTGGTCAAGGTTGAGGGATGGTGGTAGATTTGCACACATAGAGGATTTTTTTTTCATTCATATCATTAAAATTAACTGAGCAGAGTATCTTGTGACTTTCTACAAACGTTAGATTAAATTCAAGTGCCTTTCTTTCCACTACCTACAAATCTTTTTCTATAAATAACAGATCTTTGGAGTGCATAACTAATTATTATCCTTTCCTCTACTCATACTTAAATTACACACAGATAATAGATTAGATAGCAAAGCATTTGGTGTCACAAATGCTTTTAAGTGACACCAGTCAAAAGAGGACTGAAAATAAACTACTGTCTACTGTCTATCAATGACTGTTCTTATGGCTGTGGTCGAATGTGGAATAGAGGATGCATTATATTTTTGAGAGAGTAAAAGGGCTTCAGTCTGCAGATGCTAATTTTCTTATCTGATTCCGCTTAGGGTTATTTCCTCCTCTTTCTCACTTTTGCTATTTATAGTCAGATTAGGTGCGCCCACTGAACTGCTCCAAATGCCTGAAATTAGGGTGGATTTACAATACTACAAAATTAACTCCAGCCAGAGGTTGGAAAGAAAACGCAGTATTCATGCTTGAGCTAGACGTTGCCCTGCTTCTGCACTGGCCAATGACATTTGAACTATGTTCTTGAAAACAAACTGAGTTTGACGTAACCTGATGTAATGGAACACGTAAAAATCTGTTTTGCCATTTGTCAGAACAAAGATGAGGTAAATTTGGAGTTAGGTTTTAATAAATCTATTTTAAGTGTGAAATTAGTTATATGTAACTTATTTTTTGATACAGATATTTAGAAAATGTCTTACTGGATATAAATGATATCAATTAACCCTAAACGTGTCAGCAGATGGAAATCCTTAGTCAAACTTAAACTTTAGCATCATGATCCAAAAAAGGGCGTCAAGACTAGACATGCTATTAAGTGAGAGACATGACCTGCTTTGGCAGAGATCCATCATCGGTAACATAAACCGTTATGGTTCAAACACAGTTTATTGATATCCCAAAGTTATTCAGGAGACAGCTTTTTTTTACTTGTTTTTATGAGGCTGCTGTAAAAGTATTTTCTGTATCTATATTTTTATATGCACTATTTAAAACAAGCAGTTATGGGGTTGCAAAATGAAATAAAATGCTTAAACTGGGTTATGACATCTTCATTGCGTTGTTCAGCTTTGTACACATTTTAGAACTTAATTTTAGTCATTTAAACCCCAATATTCAAAATATACCTTCTGGGTCTTCCGGTGGAGATAAATTCAGCATTTTTATGAATGCATAATTTTTTTAAATGAATTATTAAAGATGACTGCTGCTTTGCAACAATCAGCATC
>JAVLVB010000132.1:1072853-1113935 GCA_032876305.1 Orestias chungarensis | reverse complement strand
ATATATATATATATATATATATATATATATATATATATATATATATATATATATATATATATATATATATATATATATATATATATATATATATATATATATATATATATATATATATATATATATATATATATAAATATATATATGTATGCAGTCTGAGGAGGAAAAATGTAAATGTAAATTAATTGTTGGAAGCACTTCAAAGCAAATGAGCTGTAAAATGAAATTAAAAAGCTGGGAGCAAAATATCTTTCGACAATCACTTTACAGCTGATTTGACTGTGTTTAGAAAAACCTGGTCTTGTCGAGACTTTCCCAGGTTTAAACATTAAAGAAAGGCTTTTATGTAGTTTGGTAGAGAGACAAAGGTGTAGCATATTTTACCTGGCTGCTGAATCAGTCTCACCGGAGGAGTTTCTCCCCTTTTGCCTCCAGCGGTATCACCCTAAATCAGCACGGAGGCAGCATCATTACCAGGTGATAATAATAATCCAAGATGTGTCCACCTCCTGCAGGCACCAGAAACCAAGATAAGCTTGTCTTTCTTTTTATTCCAGGGAAACCTTCCAGTGTAGAGAGTTTTTCAAGAAAGTGTTTGGAGGTGACTTCCAACAACCTTTCAGATGGGTGGACAGAGTGGGTGGGTACAACAGAAGAGGAAAGTATAGGGTTTCACTGGGAGACGAGGTGGCTTCTGCTGTTCTCCGCCGCCTTTGGCCTGCACAAAAAAGAGAGCTTGAGCGGCGCAGCCAAATATAGAGGCAACTTTTTGGATATTTTTGTACTTTTTCTTTCCCCCTCTCTGTCGTGGCTGCGCCCAGTCAAACTGCTTCCCTCAAACATGAGGTGCAGCATCTCAGCAATGGCCTCTTGCTGTCCGGTCTCTGCCACCATGATAGCCACAGAGGAGCCACCCTGTGTCCTGTGGTGGGCCAGGCTGCTATCGTAACTACCAAGCCACACACTTGTGGAGGGTTGCTTTATTTAGACTGAGAAAATGATTACAGTACGCTCCTGCTTGTACCTTTGCGCTAGATGTTTAATCTCTTATGTGGTGTCTTTAAAACAAAATAATTTCCTCTCCCTGAGTTAATTTGTCTCTTTAATTGTTTGTATTTTATTGAACATTTGCTTTCTTTGACATTTTCACATTTGTTTTGCATTACAACCTTTAAACATGGAATATACACTTTGATGTAATTTGTTGGGATTATAAATATAGTCAAACACAAAGTAGTTACTTCTTTATTTTAAGTTTTTTTGTTTTTTGTTTTTTTCCCCCAATTTTCCTATTTTGATACAACAAACAAACTGTGCATATAAGCAAGTAACCTAAACAGTAAATAGAACTGTCTTTATGTAATTTAGTGCAAATCTCACTGTTCAGTGAAGTTTTCTTGGTAGAGGACATTAATGAGAAAGCAGGAAAACCCAGGAGCAAAGCAGAAAGGTTAGTGACCAAGTTGTTCAAATCTAAAACCAAGAGTTAGGTAATAAACATCTGAACTCACCAAGAATCAGAATCTCTTTTTATTTTTTACCAAGTATGTCACATAAAAGGAATTTAGCTTGTTGAGTGTCACATCTTTGACATTTGACAAGTACACAGACTGTATACAAGTATTAAAAATGTGCACTAAACAATAAATTCAATAGGAATATCAAGTTTAAAAAAGAACTTAAAGTAATGAAATTTAGAAGAAGCTGAAAGATGTAAAAAAAGCGATGTTATATTCAGGAGGTCAGAATCTGTACAATGGTACTATTTTCGTAGCCAATCGTTCTGATCAGTGTGTCAGGCTGAGTGAGCAGACTATTGATCACAAAGGGTGAGCAGAACTTCAGGTTCAACATGTGACAATTTGACAATTAATGGAGGAAAGTAATCAGAACTCTCATAAGCTACAAACTACGAAGGGGACAATAGCTCTGCTAGTTAGAAGAGTCCCAAATTATTGTGGCTCACAGAGAAGGGTTTTCTGTTTTGAAAACCGAGTAAAAAGTACTTAGCATAGTGACAGGATTATACTGTGGGGATGGACCTTCTTCAGAAGGAACTAAATAAAGTACAATCTTGAGAAGTAACCCTATCAGAGGCTGGACAAGACTTGAAACAAAGGTTGATCTCCTGGCAGTAAAACAATCACACACATACGGACATAGATGCAGTTAACAGTTAAGATGACACATGTTATTATGTGAGATTAACCTTATAAGATGCAAACTGATTTGAAGTTATAAACCTAAATGTTCAAAGGCATTGCTCATTCAGTCTGGCAAGGCTTAAGCTATTTCACAAATGAAAGGAAGGGACAGTATACATTTTAGAAATGAAGAAGAGTTTGTCTAAGGTTTTGATTTAATATTTCTACCAGGTCCAAAATAGCTGACTTACTGTGGGATGTGGACCAGGGCTCCAAGAGACTTTTTCGTAGGTTCTGACAAAACACACAATTGTGCCACATTTCATGGTTGTCAGTCAAAGCACGGCTTGGGGCTGATTTTTAAAAAGATTTCTAGGGGGCACTTTGGAGGCTTTGTGCCATGTCCATCAAATATTTGACGGCACACCTGTTGATGGCTGGATTAGGATTGATCCGAGTCAGTATGGGTGCATCTGGGCTTAAAACTGTGGAGTTTAGAGCCAAGCATATGGCCACATAGGATCATCAAGCATCCAACATGGATGACTCATACCAACCTTGGTGCCAATTTACATTTTTATGTGAAAGTTGTAGCTGTTGGAAATTCATGGCGACTACGCCTACTTTGAGACCTGGTCCCACCCCTTTAACGTACTCAAAAACTCAAGATTTTTTATAACTTTTAATGCCCAATGCCTTATGGGCATAGTGGCCAAGTTTGAAGCTGAGAGCTGCTTAAGACTCTTTTCACTTTAGGACAGTGACTCAGTAAACATTCAGTGAAAATGTACCATTCCTTAGCTGCTATGATACAACAAACAACATACTACTAGAAGCTAACCTGCCAAATGTTTTAGCAATGCTTTTCAACTACTTTAGTGTCTTAGCAGCTTGCAGTCCTAACATTTGGCCTTTGTCTTTTCTGTCTCTCAGTCACAGTGAAATATTCATAATGGAAAACAAAAATACAGCCAAGCAATCAACTGAAGAGTCGTTGAATCATCTTCTTTTGCAACTTTATCAGGCATGGTGACCACAAGTTTTTCTAAAAACTCTTAAACAGACGAATAGAAAAACACCCAAATAGAGAGCCATGCGACCATGAGTATTCTGAGTTGGTCGAGTTTGTGTAATTTCATTCATTCAGATTTCGTAAACATTTTGTGTGTGTAAAATGGCAAAAATTGGAAAAGTTAGTTTAAGGGATATGACAGTTGCTGCAGGACACTAAACATGCGGAAATGGTTCCTGGAGAACAGTTGTTGCTAATCATCTCCCATGGTCTTTTCTTCTGGGTGCAATCTCTGTGGTTTTCTTTAGCTCATAAAACCTGATTTAAGTGTCCCAACCGGTATTTATTTGTTGCTTCTTCAATAACCAAGAACCAAAATGTGCTTAATAACGGAGTCAATTTGTGACGTTCAGGGCTATTTGCAGTGTCTTTGTAGCCTAGAAACTGAGGCACATGCCAGGCTATGTATAAACTCTGTGTAGAGAGGATAGGAAGTGGGCTGACGGTTTGGGGCAGATGCACTATGTGAGTGATTGTGTATGTCTGAGGAACCGTCTGTCGCCGTGTGCGAGAGGGCTAAAGAACACCAGGCACTGTTGGAGAGGGCCATCTGGTCCTGACTGACAGCCAGCTTCAAACCTCCCACATCAGATGGGCAATCTTCAACTAGAATATGTTCACATCATCCTGTGTGAATTCATTTCACAAAACATGGTCTGCAAATATTTTTCTTTAATTTTTCTGCTCATATTGACTCTTTACTATCAGATTTTGAATATGGGTAAAAATATATCTCAACAAAGCAATACTATGTAGATGTGGGATGACTATCAGAAGTCAGTCCACATCTAAAAACTGTATCAGGATGGAAGAATCCAGTCTTCCTCACCACCAACAGAGGGCGCTGCTACCAGTTTCAACACATTTTGGACAAGTTGACCAAGATAATGCATTACAGTATCTGTTACAATGATTTCAACCAGTAAATATTTTCAATCTTTTTTACTTTTGATATAATTTTCTGAACATGTACTTACAGAGTTATTACAATACAATCATTATTCCAGCTATGTTAAACTAATCAAAAGTGAAAAGGAACTACTTGAATTTTATGTTTAGATTTAAAACAAATTAATTCAGTTAAATTCAGATTAAATTCAGTTTACAAAATACATTATTTTTCAGGGATGCAATTTATTGCAGGATTTGTTTGAGAATCATCATTGCAGTTCCTTTCTACGGCAACAACATAGTTCAAGTGTCTGAAAATGTCTCTACTAGGTTGTTTGGTTAGATTCTCAGATACAGAAATGAATTGCCAGGCAATGTATAATGAGGTTATTGATGAGATTATAACAAATTCCTATTTCGAGATGAGTTTTATCAGGCACGACAGACAAAGAAGGGAATAATTGGAAAAGAATGGCACCAAACAAACTGTTACATAGTTTTTTCAAACAGAGTAGGAGGAAGGCTTCAAGAAAAGTTCAAAGGTGCAGTATAATTCTGTTTTTCAAAAAGTAGAAACTAAAATACATCCAGAGTAAATTTTGGGGACATTATTTACTCTAAAAATGAAGTAGTCCTGCAGTTTTCAGTTAGGAACATTCTGTCAACATCCTCAGTTCTTCCCTAATTCAGATTCTACTCCACAGGATACATTTTCATCCTTACAAAAAAATGTCTCTGCTGTGTCATTCTCTTGGATCACTGCTGTATCCCACCCTGTGCGATGCATCAAAAGCGCATTTCTGTGCCAGGGCTGTCAAAGCTAATTAAGTCAGCCTCGTCAGCAGAGGCTTTGCAAATAGGAGTATGCAAAACTTAAAGCAAGCCAGGCATGTGCCTTTATTACCATTTATTTACTTTCTTTTTTAACAAATGATAAATTGTAATCATCCTACAGTACTAAGCTTGACAAAATACACAACATCTATGGAATTTGCAACTTCCAAGCAGAACATATAGGGAATTTAAATGGCTTTCACAGTGAGTGCATTCCTATGCGTCATGATCAAGGGAATTTTCCTCTTTAATTTCCAGCTATCAGGAACTGTTTCCCTGTTTCCATCTTTATCCAACTGTCTGGTCAGTATGTCTCTCGTGCATTGCTTCCTGCCTCCATCCTGGTGGCTCTTGCTGGCACTTGGCTGCTCGCATGAGGTTGTAGCAGTGCAGGGATCTTTGATGTTTCTTCCAGCATGTAGTCGGCCTCTACAAGTCCACTCTGTCTGCTGCCCTCTGCCTGGGACACCTTGGGCGAGCTTGCCTCCATCTGTGCATAATCCCCCAGCTGACGTGTTGGATTGGCAGTGATCCTCTTCGAGGCATTGCTCTCTCCTTACCCTCGGCCGCCTTCTCTCCACCTCAGGCTGAAGGGCACTCACGTTCCTGCGTGACGGCTCTCCATTGCATGTGGGCTGAGCTTTGGTCCTGGCAAAAAGTAAAGGAGAGACAGATTTGCCAAACACGGAAATTCGGGTCCCTTGACATGAAAGATCTTGCTGCTTCTCTCCCTTGTTTTCTATGGGATTAGAGCGTGTCAGCTGGGGTCTTTGGGATTTCTGTTGTGGTTGAGTTTTGACTGGCATAGTTGAAAAAAAAGGACACATGACTGATTTTACCAGCTTCTGCCTCACGATCGGTTTTGGCTTTCTCATAATATTCTCCTTCAGCATCATATCGAGCTTACAGCCAGCAAGTTTGGCGTCTTGATGGATCAAGTGAAGTTTTTTCCTCTGAGCCTCTCTCACCTCCTCTGGGAGCTCCAGTGGGGTGAGCTTCAGGGGCCGTGTTGGTAGCTGCTCATCAGCCAGCCTCTCTAAGTCATGCCTGGGGGGCTTAAGCACTAGTGAGCCCATCTCTGTTATGCCCTCCTGGATCGGTGAAGATGGCATAAGCTGACCCAGTGACTCTTGTCCATGTTTGCCTGACATATGGAGGCCAGGTGTGCTCGGATTGTGGTTGTTTTTAGTTCCTTGGTTGACGTTCTGACCATTCAGATGCAACATGACTTTTTTATCTTGAGCTGGTAACATTTCCTCTTGTTGCGTAGAATCCTAAACAAAGGAGACATTGGACATCTGGATTTTAGATTTTAAACAGAAAAACTACACAAGTTTATCAGATGAAAAAAAAAGCTGTTCATCAAAATATTTGTGCTTGAATGTAGATTATTAAAATTCAATATTTTCATTAAAAGAGAGTAAGCTATGAAAGCAGTAGTTCAAACTTTTTTTGACAGGGTTCTGCTAAAAAGATAATAAGTAGCTTCTGTTTTCACTACATTATATCTAACAGCTAGTCCAAGAGGAGCCAAAACCAAAGCACATTTCTATCATTTTAAACATTTTCTAACACAAAATAGTTTCCTAAAACTAAAACAGAATAATAAAAAGGCTGTTTTATGTTATTTTAAACCATCAAAGTTTCACATTGGGTTGTTTTCATGGTTATATATATGGAAATCTTGGACAATACATTAGCATTGATCTTCCTGGATCAAACATATTGTGTGAATAGAGAGTTTAAACCAGTTTTGGTAGATACTATATCCAGTGTGATGTCGGCCTCTAAATTAATGCTGTTCAACCTGTGCGCCCAGGAGTCTTGTGGCTACACTGCATCAGGAGAGTTACCTACCAATAGAAAACGTGTTTACTCTATATTCTTTATCCAACGTCTAACAGCATCAAATCCAGAAATGTTTAATTTAAACATGTTGCTCCTTTCTTTTCAAAAGAATGAAATAGCTTGTCAGGGTAACCAAAAACTCTGCAGAAAAAGCATATTTATAATATTTTAACTTGACTAATTAGCAGTACCTATTTTACATACATATCCTAAATAACTTCTAATAACTTTTGATTGGTGATCTTACAGAGATTAATTTACTTGTAGGATAACACTAGCATAAGATAAGATAATCTTTAAGTTGCTAACTTTTAGCTATAAAATACCAAACTGATTTTATACATAATTTAAAAAGTCATTTTTAAAGGTAGATTTGGAAGTAATGAAGAAAAAAAACAATACACTTAATATTATGTCAATTGCAATTAATAAAATAACTGTTTTTACATCAAAAACTTTCTGTCATTGAAAACTTTCTCCTTCCCATCAGAAAAAGTTGGCTATATTACATTTTAATTACTGACACTGTCATTGTAACAGAAGTAAACAAGCAACTTCATTAATACATTCAACGACCCTAATCGTTTATCTTTTTCACTCATATCAGTGATACTCTAATGATTCCAATGCGACTACTAAAACTGAGAAATACTCCTGCATTTTAATACAATGCAGATGAGACCCTCCTAT
The DNA here is from genome assembly GCA_032876305.1 of Orestias chungarensis. Classification (NCBI taxonomy): domain Eukaryota; kingdom Metazoa; phylum Chordata; class Actinopteri; order Cyprinodontiformes; family Cyprinodontidae; genus Orestias; species Orestias chungarensis. The sequence goes on along the minus strand of JAVLVB010000132.1, from coordinate 1,106,456 downwards.
TGTTTACTCACAGATTTGATGAATACCTCTTGTCTGAATTCGTGCTGAATCGTATTTTCTGGTCTGGAAGAACAATGTTGCTGCTTTCCCTCTGTTTGTTTGGACCGTGCGACTGGCTGTGGGTTTTAGCACCCTTAATGCAATTATGCATATTACGGTCACAGTGCAGCCCTGTGATCTACAGCTTAGCACCAGGGCTTGGACACTCGTGGCCTTGTCGAGAAGTGTTGTCATCACCCACAGTGGGACCATAGACTAATATGAAAAGGAAGGGAAACAGCTGTTTAAATGACAGTGAATTACAAGGTTGCATGCATATTTTGCATCTCGTTTTACACTAGATGGTGCCACAGACCTCCTCTGCATACTGCTATGCCACAGTGTTGGGGCTGCGTTACCTCATCGTCCCTTCAAATGTAACACCGCCAGCAGCCGGGGAGCTGAAGCAGAACAGCGACACCCTGGTGTGTGTTGAAACTGTGAGATATATATTCCTGGACCTTAGTGAAGCTAAGAACAGAAGATATGGATTCAATCAGTATTGCTGATTTATTTTTGTTTGTCAAAAAACAATAGATGGCTAATGTGGATGACAATGTTCAAATGAAATAAAATAAATGTTTTTTTTTATGCTTTTTCTTCATATTAGCCAAACGTTGCCGTACAAGAGAGGCAGCCGATTGTTACAAATTCCCTCCGCAGCTAAGCAACGAGCTTGAAATGCACCTCAGTCACTATTTCCAGTGAGAAAGACCAGAGGGAGTCCAGCAGCTGATGGACTGACCCCCCACAGAGCTCTGATTTGAACATCATGAAGTCAATCTGGGATTACATAAAGAAAAAGAAGTTCTTTAAAAAAGAGCTTTAAAAAATATTTTTTTTTTTTTTTCAGTTTTAGAGTCAACTTTCACATACAAAATGCGTTATGTAACACTTACGTGTCTATTAACAGAAGCAAACAGTGGCTTGCAGATATGTTCTCACCATTTTGTCACTTTACGACCACAGACTGTGAGGGTTTTTACATGATAGGCCGGAACAAAGAACTTCATTATGAAAGGAAATTTTTCCTGGTTTTTTTTTTCTGCTATTGCATCTGCAAGCCTAGCTGACATCCTAAAGAGAATTGTTGATAATAAATGTATATCAGCTGACTATGGTCTATCATTCTTTCATAAAAGCCAGGTTTGTGGCAGCTGTGACTAATGGTTGTGCTTGCTAATTCTCCCAGCTGAGAAGTGGATCTCTGCAGCTCCTCCCGAGTCACTATTAACCTCTTGGCTGATTTTATTAACCTCTTGGCTGATTTTTAGTACTCTGTGAAATGCTTACAGCTTTAAAAACTGTTAATACTAACTTACCCTGTTGTCAAGGGCCTGTTTGTTCACTAAATTGAACAACTGCCAGTTTTCTTATTTGTAGCTGTCAGAGTAAAGGGTGCTGACTCCAAATTTCTTTAACACCATTAAGATTGATATTCACAAAAGTGTGTAACAACTATACATAAATTGCCATTTAATTTACAATTATTTACTGCAAATATTGGTGTTGAAACCTCCCCACCCCATCATCAGCATTGTAAATATCTTACATTTATATTATATTTAAATAGGTCCAGATCCAAAAATAAATGGATCTTTTAATTCTAACATAAATGTCACATCTACCATGAGAAGATCTTAATCTTACATTATTGTGCACTTCTGAAAATATGCATTTATTACAATTTATTTGCAATCTTTGATCTTCTGGTGACCCCTTTGAAAATAAATGTAATATACCATAAAAATGTGTTTGAAAAACGTAAACCTAAACACAGAGAAGAAACAAAATGAAAACCCGAAGCATCAGGGAAGGACTCCTAACCTTGATATGAGCTAAACTGGAGATGAATGTGCCACATATGCATATCAGATGGATGTCCTTAATACTGCCTGCAATCACTGGTGTTAAACTTTGATCAGATTCTGTTCCATGCGGTCGTTTGTCAGCCTAAATATCTTGAGATGGGCGAGATGAGGCACTTGCGTGATGTGTGCTGGCTGCAGGAGTATCTACAGATCTTAATCCCTCTCAGGCAACTCAATCACTTTCCCATCACCCCATGTTTTGAATATAGAGGGAAAGTCGTGCAGAGTTTTCATGCAATGAGTAAGACTACTGTCGGTGTGCCCGTGTCCCCGCTCCATTTAATGGCTTTTTCATCAATCGGAAAGTTTAAAAGTCTCCTCTCTTTTGTCCAATTGTCCGCAGGCAAACAGCAGCAAGCACCTGCTTATTGTTGATCTTCATCATATCTCTGTTTCTGAGGAGACAATGGTCTGCACGGCAACTTGGCTCCTCTTACATGATCATTTAAGATGCAAAATTACAGGCAAGCAAAAGCCTCAACGCCCCTCTGCCGCGGCTCTTATTGTGTTGCCGTCTGAGTTGCCTGATGCTCGTGGCTGACAGTATAATTATTGCTGTGTGGGAAGGGATAAAAAAGGATGCTGCATGCTCATTCTGCCAGCTACAAATCCAGCTGCACTGCTCAGACCACTGAGAGAAGAGGCGGGAAGAGGTTCTCCAAAAAGTAGCAGCTTATTACTCTTATGTTGTTTTAATTCGTTTTTCTTTTTTTTTTTGTGGAAATCAAATTAACAAGGGAAAACAAAACATTTTGCCACTAAGTTATGTGAAATGAGCATTTCCTATTGTAAAAGATGTAGGGGTTCACTAAAGCAGAAAAATGTCAGTAACTCAATAAATGAAGGTTCTCAACTTCAAATTGAATTTTAATTTAACAGTTTAATTCAGCCGCTGAGAAAATATAGAATTAAACATTAAAAAAATCACCAAATTATGCTTAAATATCTTTCCCTTGTGACAGTGGCTGAGAGAAGTTTTCATGTGGTGAATGGAAATCAAGTCTCTGTCAAACTTTGCACTGTCTACTAAGATAAAATCATTAGTTTAGGGTATTGGAAAGATCTTACCCTTTCTTCCCACCATCCACCTGATCCTTTGCTCCTTCTACAGATCTCCGTCAGATTCAAGGTAAGACTCTGAGGGTGTCATCCTAAAATATTAATTACTTCTAGACAGTATAAAGTAGTTGGTGGAATTATTGAGTAAAATTAAAGCTAAATATGTCAGCGATGTGTAACTTTTTTTTCTCTTAACTGTATATGTGTTATACAAATTATCACAACAAAATGTGGCAAAAATATGTTTGTTGTGTAAGCCCTATCTTTCACATGTGAATCTTCTGTTTTCTCACTTGTATCCTAGGAAAGTTAAATTGGTATCTATCTGTTCTTAGATACGGGCCCTTTAACAGCAGACATTTGTTTTTATATGGATTTTAATATAATCCGCCTTTATTCCACCGAGGGTGTTTATTGACCCAATCGCAGATCGAAAGTAAACTTAACATAGCACTGGAAATGCTTGGTGTGATGTAACAATTTGTTCATGACTGGTAACTGTCAATAAAGGTCACTATTATGAAAAATCTGAAAAATAAAATAAGATTGATATTGATAAATATACGCGACCTCGAGATAAATACAAATTAGGTGACAACTTATAGCAAAAGTACAAAACAATATGTTATTTTTAAGAAATTACTATTTATGTTGGTAAAGTTGCATCTATGTGAGTTAAGAGACTTATTGAACAAGAAGCAGTGAGGTTTGAAGATTAGGTACATTATCATCTCTGAAAAAATGACTCTACCAGTATATTAGGACTCAAACAAAGTAACGTTTTAATGGAGAACTAGACCAATTCTTCCACAATTGTATCACAAACTAAAAAAATCCTCCAGCTGACCAGCCATTCAAGTTTGGCTACAATTTTGTTAAATAATAATCACATTGTGGATTTGTGTTGCGTTTTTAAACAGCTGAGGCCACATTCATATCATTTTGGAACGTGCAAAGGACCACATTGCCTTGTTTGGCCTGTATGTGTAAAAAAAAAAACTTGAATTTGAATCAGGGTGTGCTGTCTTTTTAGCATGAGATGATGTTATTTAAAACAAAGACACAAGGTTTCAGAAGGAGGCTCGTTATTTTATTCAAGTGTGTTATAGCATCACCTGGGCCAGTCAACCAGGTGAGTCATCCACACCAAATCATGCACACTCACTCGACAAGAGAAAGAAAAAGAAAAGCAAACAGAGTGAAAGGAGAAACATACAAATGCAAAAACTTTTTGTAAAATGTTAATTTCCCTTTAAATGAATTTCAATCTCGCTTCTACGATGTGGAGCAGAGAGGCAACCCCTGTTGGAGTGTACTGTACAGACATCAGTTTTTAAGATTGTGACAGAGAATAAAAATTATTTCAACATTATTGTTAAACATGGATGGGAAAGGGATGTAATGTAACATCCTAAATGGAATATGGTCCATGATATCTGTTTGTTCCTCAGACACACAAGAAGAACATAAATGCAAAACAAGAGATTTTACAAACAAAATCTACGAAACACAGCGTTTCTATTGTATTGAATTATACACGTAGTAGTGCAATTCGTGTCTCTTTGTCGCTGTCATTGAAGAACATGGCACTGCTGACAGAGTGGTGGTCTACACGCATTGCCAGATGCAGTAAAGGAAGCCAGCAGAACTAACAAAAGCTAGAAAACGAGCGGAAATCTATTCAGCTTCCATGCTTTTTGATGACACGGTGCAAAGGACACAAGACAGCACTGTTTGTTGGGAATGTTGGTGTACGGGGGTGTTTCTCTTTTCCTCATCTGTGTTGGAGAGTATCATTCAGTCGAGGACCATCGGTGTGACATGTGGCATGATGGCTGACAGATCTGAGTAATATGCACCCATGTGGGAGGGATGTAAAAAAAACTCGGACAACTAGATCATGAAGAGTCAGTTTGTCTCCTTTGTTTAAAAAAAAGATTCATTATGGCTAATTTAATCGCCTAGATTTCAACTTCACTGAAGTAAACTGAAATCAAATGATCTGTAGCTTATTTTAAATGCTAGCTTAACTGCTATCTTTCTTGTTTAAATTATTATTACAGGTAATTACAACTTGGTCTTTCGGCTGACATTTTGAGTGGTTATGTTGAAACTCTATGTTTTAAAGTAAGACTTAAAAGATGATATAGCTGATCACTGCAAACAAAGAAACTTGAGGGAAGAGACAAGGAGCCAGATGATAGGAGTTTTAAAAAGCATTACCTGAAGAAACCTGAACTTAAACCAGTTTTGTTTTAACCCAAACAGCAACTGTGTTGAAATAAAAAACTGAAAACATTTGTCTAATTTCAAATCAAAATCTGAAATTGTATTAGGGTTTTTTTTTGTTTTCTGCTGAGGAAGGAAATGGCCACCAAGCTTTATATTGCTGTCGGAAACCCTCACAAACCTTAAATAGTGGGAATGTTAAAAAAAATTCTTTACCTTAGTAAACAGGGGGACCAAAACCACATTGAATGTCTAAGGTTATAGGCTACATAGTGTCAGTATCAAATAGTTTACTAGACACCAAAATGTCCCTTAGGTAGTATCTATTAATATAAATATTGTACATGATAGGAAAACGTCTAATCCTGGTAACTCGGTTTAATCCAAATTAATTCCAGGTACCTAATATCCCATTTCAAGTAGTCATAATTCCTTGTTTTCCCTGTATTTTAAATAGTCCATCTGACGCTTTATTTTTTTAGATTTCGAAATAAGATTAGAAAAATCTGCAATTTGTCTATCCTATGACCATCTGCATAGGCTCGAGATGTACTGATGCATATTGGCTTAGTGTAAATCGATATGCTGATGATATTTGAATATCAAGTTCCTGCCTGGGCTGAAGTTCAACTACATCATAAAAGCTGGATTTGTTTATTTATTTTTTTTAACATCACTTGTTATTTTGTCACATCGGGGCCAACTAAAAATGTATAATAGCATTCAATGCCACAACACTGGCTACTTAGAACTTAAGTTGTCCATGACCTTAAAACAATTACTAAGTCGCAAAAAAAAAATCAATTGCTTAAGAAATGCTTAGGATGTTATTTCATAAATTTTTCATACACTATTTGTTTAGCAGCATTAAAATCACTCACAACAGTAAAATGTACACTTAAACACAACTCGAAACGGCAAACTGACCCAGACCAAAATAACTCTGTTGATAATGTTTTGGTAAGCATACAATAATCTTACTGTAGCTTAGGGTAATTCATGGGATAAGGAAGCTGTATATACTAAACAAGTCATAATTGGCTGATGTGTTGAATGCTAACATCTAAAGCCTATTTTGTTGGTTTTTACAGTAAACAGAGCTTTAACCTGATCACTTGCAAGAAAAGCATTGTTACTGTTAATTAAAATGACATCCAGACCTCTGGAAATAAATGCCAAGGTGTTATAAACTGAAAATATAGTATGTTGTAACCAATACAAAATAACGCTTTTCTACCCACTGTGTAAAGTAAAACTTATTTGCTTGATTTATTGCTGGTTAAGGACACACTGCTGAGGAATACAACTGAATTTTAGTATTCATTTCATAATGTGCATGTCTTTATCAGATAAAAGCTACACTATACAGTTTGGTGCCGGTTTTCCAAGGGTAGCCAGACCTGCAGCCACCATGTTCAAACGTGTCCCCTAGACTAAAAACACTCAATGTTGTTGGTTGAAGGCACCTATGCTTGTGTGGAAAAATACAGATGCTGTCTGTTTTTGAAAACATGGAATTTTTCTTCTGGTATCCCAAAGGTTCAGTGTAGTTAAAAAAATTTAAACAATGCCTGTCAGGCTTATTTCGGCCTGTACCTCTGGTTACATTTGTCACGAGTTATTGGCATTTGTGAAAACATCCAAACAGAGTTGTATTTATCGTGTTTGGTCTGCTCAGCTAAGCAAGAAATTAATTAGGGACCTCTTAGATTTTAGGATTTAAAAACTGGTAACAATAACACTTTTTGTTTGACTCAGACAGACACACTCTACAAGAGTAATACAGGCACAGTGCTTGCAAAGCATCTGCAGCCCAATATTACATCTTACGCTTTGTCATGTTAAAACAATAAACACAAGTAGTGCATAATTGTCAATTAAAGAAATAATTCTGGCCAGTACTTGTGTTCAGGCCCTCTTGAGTCAATACTTTGTAGAACCAATTGGCTTTTGTTGTCATTATAGCTGGCAAGGCAATTTTCAAGTATTGCCATAGAATTGTATTTTGATCTAAACTTTAACACAGCCATGCTAGAACATTATAGGCTAACTGTTCCATTATTTCTTTGACAGTATTGTTGTTCAGCTGTAACCAGCAGCTCAAGTTCAGTCCCTAAAAAAAATTTTTTCCATATAATTACCGTGTGTCACTCTCTCATCTTACTATAAACTTTCTTTGACATTTTCCCAGCATCCTTCATGACAGTATGTGACAATCTGTAAATACATATTCCGTCAACATAAGCTTTCTTCTTGTTACTCTCCAAATCGGTGTACATTGAGAACTGTTCCTTATAGTAGTAATAAATAAAAGGGTATGCGTTCCTGCAAAACAAATCAGATTATCTGAAATTCCATAAAAACATCCCTGTTTGTGCCAAAATGCTAAATTATAGAAGAAGTAGACATACTTTTGAGAGGCATTGTTAATCCCTCCAGAAACTGTAAAAATGACAATAGACTGTCTCCTTACACTTTACGTTTCTGTTGAATTTGAGTTTATGGCTGAAATTAAAACAAACTCTGACTGTGCATTACTTCAGCAGATGCTGCACAGGCCTCTGCAAACAAATGGATATTTCCCAGTAGCCAAATGTGGGTCTCTTGTATACAATGTATAGTTTGGTTTGGCTGATGCGCTTTGCACTTGTGGGACTGTGTTTGTGAAAGAGGCAAACCAAGAACAAAGGTAATTCATCCAAACCTGAGAACAATACTGTGAGATTTGTTTGAATGGAAAACAAGAAGGCAGGAACACATCCTGAGAACTTAGGTAAAAGCAAAAGGCTGATGCTGCAAACCATTTGTCTGTTAGATTCTTTCATATAATGAAATTATTTACCCATTCCACGAATCTAGTTCATGCACTTTTCGAATCCGTCAAACTTAAAACAGTACAAGTCTTTTTTCATCTGACATTTAACAAAAATAAATAAATAAAAGGATCACACTGCAGTTATGAAGCCTTCCATATCTGCAATCTTCAGCCGTGCTTTCATATTAACTCTCATTACTTTAACATGTTTTAGTGTTTATGTTTTCATCGTGTTTCCTTGATGGCTCCAAAGAGCATTCAGACCTAAGGAGTTGTCAGTTTGGATCTGCATGTTTCCTTGTCAACATCAATAGCTCTGTTTTCTGCACTGTTAAATCTGAGCAGCTGAAACTTCCTGGGCTCGTAAGGCATGTGTTTCTCATTTTGAAGGGCCTGGTGCAGAATTGAATATTAACCTACAGATCGAAGACGCACTTCCTGATTAAGTTAATCACAATTTGGTACTAAAAAGAGAAAAAACAACACTGTTAATGCTGGACCTTTGACAAAATTCAACCATGGTCACATCTTAATTTCAACCTAGAGGAATAAATATGAGTAAACTTGCTAATAGTAGGTAGTGTAGCCTATGATGTGGTATCTGGCACCTTCTTGAAAATTATACTATCTAACGCTTAGATCTGGACAAGGTCAAAAAAATCCAAAACAGAGCAGAAGGAAAAGATTCAGGTTTCCATTGTGCCACATAAAAACACCATGGATTCATTTGTTGGTTCAAATCTATCTTTTTGATTTGCTGCGAACGCAGGTGCATCATGTATGCCTTTGACGCATTTTATTTATATTTTTTATCAGTGTAAATCAGAGGAAAATACAACAAATTCAAATGTGTCACTCTGCTTTTGTTTTAAAAAGTGATGGCAGTTATTCGTGCCAGGTAGTCGACACCCTGGGGGAAAAACGGGAATTAAAAACATCCCTGAAAACCTTTCATTTCTAAGACATTTATTCTCATGTATTTTAGCCGGAAATATTATTGTAGAAGATTTGTGGAGTTCAGTTCTGTTTGCAGTTTTAATTAGCATTACAAAACTGTGCATCAGAAAGGTTGAAGCGATTAGCTCCTTTCAAAAAGATGCATTTCTGTGGAGCAGCCCTCTTTTGGTTGGTGTGGTTTTCATTTTCATTCTTAAATGGAGACCATTATCGAGAGAGGACTTGGAGAGGTTTAGAATGTATTTCCTTTGCAATGGGATTGAGACACACTAAAATACTTTATATTGAAAGGTAATGTTAAGTCGACTTCGAAAGGCTGATTCATAATGAGACAAAGGTCGCTCTTAATACCTTAACCATCCCTAGGAATCTATTAATTCTTCATTTAATTTTAAACACGAAAACTGCTGGGTTATTTCTTTCAGGAAAATACAGGGTCTACAGTTAGTTTTATCTAATGGTTTTGTTCACATTTAAAAACCATTGGGAACATAATTAATAACTAATTTGCAGAAGCTAGTGTTTCCTATGGTCGTAGCACTAAAATTTAAAGGCAACAAGTGTTACTAACCAAGTTTATACAATGGTACGGGGTTGTGCTAGTATTTTTTCTTTCACTAAAAGGTACTTTTCCAGTCTATGTGGTTTTATGCACAGATTTTTAATATATGAAATAGTGTTGTCTGCCAATGGAAGTTATGTTACAGCGTGAAAACTCATCTCCACCATGCAGACAGATTGAATCTTCTTGGGATTCAATATGTTTCTGCTCTGCATGTCTACGCTTTTGTTTTTTACATTATTATAAACACTGATTTTCTTTAGAAAGTTCTAGAACTGTTTAAAAACAAATTTCAGTATTATTTTTTTATACTTCTCTGATTATATAATTATAATTTATGCTTCTTCAGCCAGAACAACAGAAAAAATTGGATATGAGTTGATAACTTTGCTTTTCGTTTTCATCAATATTTGTTTGCAAAAATCCCAAAATTGCCAAACCCAGAGAAACAGAAGTACACACTATGGAGAGTACAGGTTTAAACCATAGTAAATACAAAAAGACCCCTTTGTACCACCATGTCTAACATCATGATACAAAGTGGTGGTAGGAAGGAACAAAGGGGCAAAATGTGAACGAAATTTGGTTGAGAATTGATGAAAGTGCAAAGTCACCATGAGATGATGAGTAATACCAAGACATTGCTTGGTATTACTTTCAGTTAGCTTACTGGAGACTCTGAAATCCATAAACTTTGAAATGGAATCTGGTAGGATCCATATTTGATGTAGAACTACGATTTGTAAAAAAAAAAAAATCCAAATTGTGTAATAAACCAGCAGTTTTTAGAGTTTAAAGGTATGAGGTGGAGGATAAAATACTGCCTGCCGGTGACATGGTCACCACTCGCAACAAACAGCTGTCCATCTCCCCCTAACACTAAAGTATTTAAGCTAAATTAAACTGACACACATGAAGTAGAAGTCCATCAGCTGCCAATATCAGACATCAAAAATCTCTAGCTGTGAGCCAATATCCAATAATCATCACTGTATTGCTTTATCTGTATCATATATATTTATCAAAACATGATGAACATCAGCCTGCAAACAAATTCAAAATCAATTGTTCTGATGGGAATAAACTTGAAACTACCTTAATGTAGTGGTTTACTTTCCCTTTAAATCCTTTTTACTTGAAAACCTGATGTTTGTAGGTCAACAGGAAGTATCAATAACAGCAGTGAGATCCTTTGATTCATACACAAAAGTAGGAAGGTCACAGAACCATGGCGTACTAGTAAATGACATCTAAGTCACATGCTAATATTGGCAACAATATTTTGGCTTAACATGAGGTGAGACCATCCGAGTAAATGATTGCTTATAGAAAATAACACCTGATGCTTAAGGTCATGTTGAATTCTCTGTCTGCAATGAGGCAATGGGATAATCCATAAAAACAACTCTTCAAGTTTAAGTGAAACCAGCAAACTCCCTTTGAAAAATAGCATCTCCCCAGTGTGCATCGTTGAGTATGTAACCAAAGTTTATGTATTCATTTTATAGTGTAAGTCTGTAATAAGTAAGGTATCATAGTTCATGTGTCTCTTTAAATTAAGCAACTCTTGCAAAAATAGACATCCATGCTTCATGCTTTGCATCCTTTTTAGGTCCGCTCTTGCTGTTCTGCCAAGTCTTTTTATCTGTTCCGAGCAATACTTTTCTTACATACAACCACGTGCTAAAAATCTGTTGAAGAGCAGCATCGAAAATGTTTGACCTTGTGTATAAAACATGAAAACTCACTGGTCCTGTGAGTGCTGAGTTTTAGATAGATTTCCTTCTCCTCATGAGCTGGTGATTGTCCGTGAAGCTGTGAAGGCCAGGGGAAACTGAACTGATGGGCGACGGGAGGATGCTGTTCTTCAAAGTGCTGGGTGAAATCTCCTCGATCCTGTAGGAAACCGAGTGAAAGTACTGATTGGGGTTCAGCTGCGAGCTGAATGAGTTCTGATGGGAAAAGGCACAACCCAGGCCTCCGATCCCGCCGCTGGAGCTGCCGTAGTCATGCGTGCGGTAGTGCATGCACGGGCACACCGACTGCAGGTCAGTTACCTCCGTTCTGTATGGCTCTCGTCTTCGCCGGCTCCGTTGCAGTGATTCGTCCTGGATGTGGATGATCATGCTGTTGCGGTTGCCAGCGAGGGAGGCACGTTCCTCGGCGTCCCGCCGCTCGTCCTCGCTGTTCATAGTCAGGAAACGAAGCACAACCAGATTTAGGAACGCTCCAATGACTGTTAGGCCCACGAGGATATACATGAAACTGAAGGCCACATACAGGGGCTTCTTCTGGAGGGCCCGGTTTTTCTGAAGGGCAACAAAGTCCCCAAAGCCTATTGTTGTTAATGTGATAAAACAGTAATAGTATGACTGAAAGAAGCTCCAGTCCTCGTAATGAGAGAAAGCAGCGGCTCCAATGCACAGGGTGCCAATGCAGGAGAAAAATCCCACCGTCACCATGTTCTCCATGGACACATCCGTGATGCGCATTCCGCAGCACTTCTTGATGCGTTTGAGGAGGTACTTGACGAACGTGTTCATCCTCTCACCCAGGCTCTGGAACATGACCAGAGTCAAGGGGATTCCAAGGACAGCATAAAACATGCAGAAGGCCTTCCCTGCATCTGTTCCAGGCGCAGCATGACCGTAGCCTGAGAATGGAAAGACAAGAAACAACAACGAGAAATTAGAAATCCAGATTTTAAATCAGGATTTTCTATAACAGTCTAACAGGAAAACTCACATCCAAGAATGGAATACATGGTTTACCCATTAGCTTTAATCTGACATAGTTTAATAAAACCTTGGGCTACCAATTTATTTCAGAAATTAGTTCAATCACAAATCTTTATAAGTAATAATTAGAATATATTTATATGTATTTTATGGTAATTAAAATCACAATGTTAAATTGTACACAAGTGTACATTATTAGCTGACAGTCTATGAAAATAACTGTTTTACATTCACTTTGTGTAAATGTAGACGTGTTGTGTAACTCTGCAATGGTCTATCACATAAAATCCAAGTAAAACATTTCGAAATGCCGTGCGACAAAAAAAACTTTCAGGGATCTGAATTGTTTTGCTAGGCTAGCCATATGCTTTTAAAGCTGCGACCATAACTACATTTCCTTCACCCCCCCCCCCCCCCACCATTCAAAAAAAAACCAATCAGCTTTTGTTTACAAACAGGACCATACAGGAAATCTCAGTAAGAGTGTCCGAAAGCTGCCAGAAGAGGGATTGAATAGGCGGCCGCCACAGAAATGTGCCTGCTCATTAATCTTCTTTGGGCCCCAACATTTAAGTGAAGGGGTGTCCCATTAGTCAAAACTTTCCGGTGAGGTAGAGGAGTTTGGAGCAAGGATTGGAAAAGAGTCATAGAAAGAAGCCAGTAAAGCTTTTAGCTTAATTAGACTTTATATTTCGACCAAAAGCTGCTGACTCACACACAATACTTTGAAAAATCAACCTGCCGGGTAACAATGGAATGAATGAATGAATTATTTATTTATTTTATTTAATCTTGAAAAAAAAACGTAATTGTATGTGCATCTCATCTGATTGACAAAGTCCCTTCAGAGATTAAAGTGTACACAAGTCCTACAATACTTAAGTAGTGTCATATTGATCATCTCTCTATACAGAGCTAGCATGAAAACTCAAGTCAAAGCCAAGAAACGCCAACTGTCAGCTGGCAGATCGTCACTGCATGAAGTGCTCCCATGTAACAGATGCCACATATTTAGAGTACTCTGTTATAAATATTAGCAAACATATTTATTTAAATGTCCTGAATACTACTGTGGTTTATAATCTCAAATATTGATTCTGTCTTTTCCAATTCGGCTTTCCACCCACTCTGGTGTCAGTTAGTTATGGCCTTTAAAAGATCGAGCCGGACCAAGCAATCTTGAATGCACAAGCAACCGCATCAATTAATTCATATTTGCATGTGCTTCACAGATTAATTGCCTCCTCTGTGCATTTAAAAAAAACAACCACATTGCAATAAGAAGGAATTTATCTCTTCGTAAGCAGTCGTGGGTTTGCATTTTTTAATAGGTTTATACATTTATTTCAAGGGAAGCATTGCAGTGTAAACTGTAACGCTCAACTCATGAAAGTAAAATATGTTGGAAGTTACATTATCATTCGGAAAACAATTCCACACTTTAGGATACGTCTCAGAAAAATACAACCCTGTGAAAAATGTCAGTATTTTTTCTCACCCGTTTAAAGCAGTAAAACTCACTTGTCTTGTATTGTCTATTTTTAAACAGTGTCTTAAATGAATAAGTTTGTATTCGTGTTTCAATACTACATAATGCATTGGCAGCACAAAGCAGGGAAAATGCGCCCTTTATACAGTCAAAGCAATGGAATCCAACAAGAGGATGCCTTTTTTGGCCTGAAAAGGACTATTGTGCTTCCTGATCATATCACCGGTCAAATATTGGAACTAAAGAAGCTGCTTAATTCACTGCCCTATAAGCTGCACAGATCGGGTGTGGGTTTACCACTCGGTTGTCAAACGAAAATGGAAAAAGCCTTATCTCCAGGACAAAATAATTCATCGTGAAGCCCAGAATAATCAGACTTGTTGCGGTTTGCACCAAACATGATTAAAACAACAATGGCTTGTTATTATGGAACTACACTGTATGTATCCAGATATATCAAAGGTCAACAGAATAGGGAACTGCCAGTAGCAACAACATTGTCTTTCACATACAAACAAAAATACTTTATTTATCCCAAAGGGAAATTAAATAAATACACTGTTACAACAGAATCAGAACATGTTTAGCTGTATTTCCTTTCAGATGAAGGAAATTATCTTATCTAGCCCACTTTCAGTCAAGACAGTGTCATTCACACTGAGCCTATTCCTGTTGGGAGTTTGTTCCTTTTGACGAAGAGGGCTCTCATCTATCGAGGTTTGACACAATCAGGTGACTGGGTTTACTTATGACGTGTTTTTTTATGTTATGTAAATATATATAAAACTAATAAACCAGACCCAGAAAGTCCCCCTCAAAGGCGAAATACAATAATCCAAAATTGTTGGCTGTTTTTTCACCCCTCAGATCATATACTTCTCCTCCAACATGTATTCCATACCTCCAGCAAGCTCAGATACCTAAACTTGCCTGCGATCAGCAAGGATCGCTTCCAGATTGGGTTCCCCTCCAAAAGTTTGAGTCTGATTGTTTGTGTGTCTGCATATTCCATCACACTGAGGGGACAGCTTCTCCAACAGTTGCTGATACGTAGTTTTCCAAAAGCGGTACATCCAATGAGCAGAAATCCTGCTATACTTACTTTTAGATTATGAAAATATTTAAGTTCATTGTTTGTGTTCAAGTTGTCTATCAAAAATAGTATTTTATTTTTCCTTCTTGCCAGCATGCAACTACAGTGTATTACATCATCCTTGAATATACAACATTTAGTATGCTATAGACCAGCTGTTTATTACATACATGTTTGTAAGACCACATTATTCTAGAAGAGGCTATTTTAAGGTAAGTGTAAATTTAGTTTGTTTCCTTAATACCAATTTAAGATCAATTCTTTAAAGCATGACACAGGTTGAAAAAGTTTTTGAAAACACATATACAGGGAGAGAGTAATGCTGAAACAAAATGATCTGTTTCTAAAACCGGTGGGACACTGACCTGCTGCAGTGCAGGACCAATACAAATGACGGAGTTACAAATTGGCAGGGCTGCACAAAGAAACTGACAGATGACTTCAGCCGGATTCATCAAGACGGGTGCACAACTACACGCTGAAAGTCAGAAAACACTCAATACCAAAGTGCTGGCAGGTTATGCCTAAAACGGCAATGGTCAGAATATATATGCTGTTAGTGGATGAAGAAAAATCCAGGTTAGCTACTTTTGGCGTAGCTGTATTAGCTACATTTCAACTAGACTTAAAGGACTGTTGAGTGCTTTAAGCCGTGACAAAGCCAGATTTTTTTGTTGTCCATGGTCCATATATTGGTCTGGTCGACTGGGAAAAGCCATTTAAAAACACGTTCCTTACATGTATATGTTTTTTAATCCATCTCTGTAGGAAAAAGCGTGCATCATTCTGCACTAATTGTGATCAGTCCACATAGTCGGTTGGCACAAAAACGGATTAGTATGAGATTATGTGAAGACTGGTCAAGGTTTAGTATGTGATCCTGACTCTTTTTAGCAATTAAATACAAAATCTGTGACGAGTGTTAAGGTTGTTTTATGTGTCCCCAGCTTTAGCCATGAAATCAATAGGAACCAATTAAATATACCACTTCTGCTTCTTAATAGATTGTCTTCTAATTTTAGCATTAGTATCTACAAAACAATAAATAATTATTGTAAGGTTCTAATAGATAATATTCATATTAAGGCGGTTGTATAAGCAGCATCTCTGCCTTCTTCCCATCAGAATCAAAAAGAGTAAATGAATCGATGTTTTTTCTCATTACTTTAATTTTTTCCTTGCAAGTAATTAGAATGTAATGAATTAAAGTCGCAGCTGTGACAAGATGAAAGCTTTTATTTCATTTGCAGCACCACAGATTACCCCAGGTCTAATCAATGGATTATCTTTAAGCTCTGTGCTTTTCTCTCTAAGACATTATATCAACATTTTGGTCATTTGAGTTCTCTTGGAGCAGGCCTTCGCTGCTGCAATCACATCAGAGTATATGGGGTTATTATTCATAAAGCCACTATAAGCATGGTCTTTAGGTTGTGTCTCAAATATCTTAGTAGCGTCTTTGTTTTAAATCATTTTCCTCTGGATCAGCCAAGTTGCATTTTGAAGTCCGAAGTCATTAGCTCCTGAAGGAACCTACGGACAAACTTATAAAAGGGCAACATTATAAGTGGAAAAAAAGTTCCTTACATTGCCAAGACAATAAAAACAAGATCATTACCTGCAGGGTCCGAAGACACACACAAGGCCATTCCTAGTGAACTTCTTGGTAATGAACAGAGGCCACAAGGCTTCTATATATCACTAAGCTAATTCACTGAGAGAAAACGTTCCTAAAGAGCTTTTCATTTCTTACCATGTAAACCCTGGTATGTTTAGATATATTATACAATGGTCACTGCAGAAGTAGTTTTTGGAAAAATGCAAGACCTAAAGTGGTGTAAACAATACCTTTCATTTTTCCCCGTAACGTAGTCTTTTGATGTTATTGATGGGATGTGTTGTTTCTGCCTCAGCGCTGAACTGTGTAATCTGTTTGCCCTGTTATAATGCCTCTATTATCTTCTGTTGTCTTGGGAACAGACATATTTGCTCCTCCACACAGAGGCCTGCCGTGCACAGGTGCTTCTGCGCTCATGTGTGCACAGGTGAATGCTGGTGTTTGTGGAGAGCAGCTGAAAAGGAATAATACTCCATGACAAATGATAAAAGCATAAGACGAAGCCTCTGACTCAGGATGTATACTTGAAGGTAAAACATAAAATTTTGCGTCTGCAATAAAATCAGAGGCATAAAGAAAAGTATTTTGAAGTCGAAGCCACCAACAAGCCAAAGCGAGCAATACATGCTCTCAAAAAACGTAATAGGTAAAGAAAACTATAACATGTATAACTTTAAGTTTCCTTTACTAAATAATTTTGTGTAAATTTACGCTTAAAAAGTTTAAAACATGGACTTTGAGGTCAGGCTGTTTATTTTAGGCTACAACAACAACTTTTAAAGTATCTGGTACGTCGTCAGTCTGTTTAATATGACAAAACCACACACAGAAGGCACCGACATGATGCATACCATATCTTAAACTGATCTCAATAATCTGGCACTGTCCGCCTGCTAGAGCACTGCTTTTAAAAGACTGAACATCTTTGGGAGAAATAAAAGCTGATTGGTAATCAGTTAGAAAAGCTGAGAGGAATTAAAACCACGCAGGCTGACAGTCTAGATCATAACAACACAGGATGAGTTAGTGCTGCCAATAACTATAAACATTTTTTAAATCCTATTGATTACGCAACTGGTTTTAAAATTGACTATTTAGCTGTGTTTCTCTTTTAGGTAAACCAACAAAAGATCTACTTATGAAACTGTTCTTTTTTGTTCAAGTTGTTCGCACTGAACAACTTGCATGTATGAGGGATGGTTATAAAGTCAGTGACTTGCTGCAATCTGTTGGGAAACTTCTACCAACTGACATAATAAAATAAACTTGACTGCACCGTTTTATCATTAGGTTTGAGATGAGATGTGTCTCATTGACTTTGAATCTTTCTGCATAGTCACATTAAAAACTGTGCGTATTTTCCTGTAAAGAAATCGGAGCTGTTTGCCTTGGAGCGGCGTTTATTGTGAATTGGCTTTATATAAAACAGAAAAATAATTGAATTAAATGCTTTAACCAAGTTCATTGTGTCAGTGTGCATCTATTTAACTGCTAGAAAAAAAAACAAGTAGGAAGTGTTATAATGCATCCACTCAGTGTCAGCCACTGAAAATAGTACAACTGTCATTTGAAGTAGGAGGTTGTACAATCTGTTGCTTTACAAACCTTTAATGTTACAATCACTTTATTTTTATTGTTTTTCTTAAATTGGTGTTTTCTCAATCTTGAATAGTAAAAGCATATACACAACACAGTAAACAAACATGGCTATGACTCATGGCACACTAGGCCGGTCTTCGCATTACAGAAACTACAGATCTGTTGAGATTTTACAACATTCTTGCAGGTTTAGAAACAATAGTCCTTCTAAAGACAAAGTTTCCAGAAAGTGGCTAAATAATGGTAAAAAACAAAAAAAATAAGAAATGTTGATCAAAACAGATCCAAGAGTTGCTTGTCTTTTCAATCTATTTTTTGATATTAAACTAGTTTCTTAAACATAGTGATCAGTTCACTGTACCCCAAAAGCCTCCACAATCAGCAAATGTCAACCCCACTGAACACCTTTAGGAAGTGGTGGAGCCAGAGATTGACACCATGAATAAGCAATCCAAAGACATCATATCAAGCTGTCATAACAATCTGGATCAAAATCTCTGGAAAATGTTTCTGACATCATGTTGAACAAGGAATTAATGTAATTTTGAAGAAAAAAAATTTAAGTGTAACTACTAAAGTGACTGTATTATATATGATTTTTTTTTCTGCTCTCCTTTGTCTCTTTCTAGTTTCATCTAAGGTTGTTTATGTTGAATATTTGTGAATTTCAGACAGCTTTGATCATAAAGTGCATGACTCGGCTTTGTTTGGCTTTACTCCAATCTACTATAACTTACTCTGAATGAGTGCCCACGTCCACAGTGTGAGTTCCATAGGTCTGTGCAAGAGTGAGTCATTGTTGTTCCAATTTAAAACTAACAGAGAAAGTAGCCTAAATCCAATTATTAAACCCTTTCATAGTTACATCAGTATCACGTATGTTCTAAAAAACAGCCTCAATCAAGACAGTAAGTGTCTCTTCTGAATTACAGTGGCTAACATCCTTAAAAAAAACATATTGGAAATCATTTCGAAAGGTCAACTAATATGAATAATTAAGATAAATGCTAAAGAAAACATATGCTAGTTCTGGTGAGGAATAATTTGTGACATCTACATTTAGAATGGCTTAAAATAAATCTAATAATACTCTAATCCACATTATTAGCATAATATTACTCAGTATTTGGAATTATGTTTATCCTGTTTTAGCCTCAGTTTTTAGACACCATTTGATTTTGCTGTGTGTGTGTGTGTGGCTGCGTGCACGCGCACACACACACACAGTTCTCAGTATTTGTGTCGCCGTTTTTGTCATTCTTTGCTGAATCCTTCTCTTTGCTTATCCAGACCTGTATGTGTTACTCTGCTCCATAAGCGTCACGTCCCGGTTTCGTCGTGCTTCTGTGAAATGTTTGGTATTTTATCTAAGATGTGACAATGATCCTCCTCTCTGTATTTTGGCCCACCTCCAAGTATACCAACATGACACTAATCAGATGACAACATGCTAAAATACATCTCAAAAAATCCTTACATGTCATTATGGGACGAGAACAGGCTCAAGCTAAGGTGCATGCCTTTAACATTTGTACTTTAAGACACAACAAGGCCAGATTAATTAAGATTTGCTTGAGGGAACATGTTAAGATTTGTGTTAATGACGAGATAACATGTAATCATTTGTTTTGTAGAAAATGAAAACGGTTCCTGACAAAGTTCATCCATTGCTGATCCTTGTACGTGGGGACAGTTCCACAGTCCATCACAGGGCAAAACAGACACACAGGACAATTCACCATGTACACACATATCTAAGGTATTTCTAGACCCCATATAACCTAAGAGTCAAGTTTTTAGTCTGTGGGAGGAATCTGGACGCGTAGACGGCCAGAACATGCAAACAGCCATCCCAGACCAGATAACAAATAGAGGTTATTTTTCCTACATCCTTCCTACAATGAATCTGACTTGCTTTAAATGTTTGTTTGTTTTTTAAACTAAAAGGACTTTATTTAGGATTTTAGTCATTAAAACCATGACTAAAATTTGGTTTAACCAGTTGGATTTAAGAGAATATTATTATAACAACAACTGTATAAAAGAAAGTACTGAGTTACAACTTCAAACCAAACAAGACTAACAAGACTGAACTGAGCTGGGAAAGCAATACTTAGAGAAAGTGCAATACATTTCATGGTAGCACTGAAGGTGAAGCTAAGGTGAGATTGATTTGGCTCTACACTAGAAATTTGGCCATTCTGGAAAAGTGGAAGTAAAAACAATATGTAAGAGTAAACAAACAATTTACAAAATCCCTACAAACAACCACTACAACGAAACATTGATTTAGAGACATCATACAGTAGCGGTTCTATTCTTCAGCACAGAGATGGAAGCAGAGCTGATGTAAACACATATCAGGCTAAATGCAGAACATCGCTAGAAACCTGGGCTACAATGAAAACGTTCATATTTAGGCAAACTCACATATGAGAAGTCAGCATCCAGACCTAAACCTGACTACACATTTACGGTGAGACTAATGTGAATACAAGTTCCCTGTTTCCAACGAAGGAGAAGAAGACAAGAAGAAATGTTAGTTTTTGTAAAGTTACATGGCTCTCTAAAAATATTCTTAGCAGATGCTGATTTTTCTCATTGAATCCTCAGAGTAGGCAACACATGCAACATTGAACAAACGTTCTGTGTATGTGCGTGTTAGCTGATGGTGTGGAAAAAGAAATCCCAATTACTAATTACGGAGTGTAAAAAAATCACAGAAATATATTAAACATATAAAACATTGACTATATTAAACCACACCCGTATCAATTGATCCTCTAAACACTCCACTTTACAAACACACCATTATCAGAGACTAAATCAGTCGAGTAAATCAACTCTCCCTGTGGTCTTCATTTATTCTCTGGTTTTACAAACACGCTTCATCCATAATTCATAACACTATCAAGGTAGCTTCTCATTAGCGCCCGCACACAGAGTGCGAAGTTGCTCTACCATTCAGCAGTTTCCTAAACCAACGCCTTTGGCTTGTTTGATCCACTGGTTAATCTGCTTCAAATTATGCCAGCGAGCCCATGGCGCCAATAATCTATATAGAGCCAAGTCTAGGCATTTTAATGAAGGTCCGGAGGAACTGGAATCACAGAGATGTTTTGTTTAGCTTTCCATCTGTATCTCCAAATACAATCAGCAGGAACTTGATGTGGTGGAAAACTGAAAAAGTAATGTCAGTAAGAAAAGCTTTTTATGTATGTTTCCTGTAAATGTATTGCGCTATAAGGTTTATGCAGTTTCAATAGCTAGTCATCTTAATCCTTTTGTTGGATAAATATGCCTGCTAGAAGATTTCAAAAGATCACATTTACATTTTAAGAGCCTTATTGTTTGCTTTTCATTTACAGACTTGAAGTCGGTGAAAAGCAAGCGAAATGTCATTGAGTAAAATAGAAGCTGCTGGAAACCTTGCAATTATAATCCATTACCTAATTAGCGTCATGAATATTTTACTTCTCCAATTATTGTTACCTTTTTTTTCACAGAAAATGACTAAAGAATTACAGTGGAAGCCGTTATCGAGTCACTGAAGTCTGTTACAAAATTTCAGATGAAGACAGACAGAAAGGATGTAAAACTAAGAAAGAAGTTTAGAATAAAAAAATGCTTCAACTGCCTAAATATCAGACACCATCGAGGTTTGCATCTGCTATAGTTCCCTACCAGCATCAAACTACAAAGCCTTTATTTATGTTAGAATTACACAAATATTGAGATTAAAATATATTAAATCAGAATATTCTCAACAACCCTTTAAAACATACTTTCTCTTGTTTTTGAGACATCATTGCTGTCGTATTCATGTATTTCTCAAAACTGATCAATATGTTACCATCTTTTCATCAGCTGATTGTATTAAGATTTTTAGCCGCACAAAAGTAAGAAGATAATTAATGAAAAACCGCCAAATGCTGAGTTGCAGGCAACAGGCAGTGCACTTCCAGCTACTCGTCAAAGTAACAAGCTCCTCTCAGTGTTCCAGGTTGTTTGCAGTGTCATGCTGTGTGCAGCATAAAATCAATGTGGCTTGCAGAACGATGCAAAAAGGCCAATTATTCCCCATGTCCTCTGGTGCTATGACAATCATTTGTTATGGTCCCAGGTAACACTTACACGATTGTTATTAAACCCAATTTCAGCACCAGTAATGTCAGTGGTTATCAAATAAACGGGAATGGAAACTGTGATTCTATAAAAAGACATATCAGATGATAAAATCAGCGATGCCATATAGAATAGAGAACCTAACAATATTACACATTTATTACAACCTAAGGTTGCAGTTGCTTTTCTATCGACATGTTTCTTTTTAAGTTTCTTTTTCATATGTAAGCTGCTTTGAATAGTATCTGCCAAATCCACAACCATACACAAAGACATAAGATCAAAAAAGGTTTTCAAAGTCACAGTATGAAAACTAAGAGAACAATACAATCAGATCTGTAAAGAAATAGTTGTTTATTTATTGTCTGACAAGCAGAAAACCTGAAAACAGCTGGATTAAAAAATATAAATGGTGTCTTGTTATCTCAACTTTTAGTGAGAACGAGCTCGCCTTCGATTTGATGCTCCGAAATGACCTGATTCTTTTGGGGAGGCAAGATAAATGGGCAGTGGCATATGTAAGAAGCTGATTAACCTAAAATAAAAATAGCCAGCCTTTTCAATGTTCTTTAAAAGTCAGAAGGTGCAGATATAACCACAGCATGTTTTTGCAGTAACAAATCTTCATGTATAAATATTTTTTATAAAATGAAGTAGATACGATCAGCATATCAATATAGTATGACCAAATTGCTATTTATTACATGCATTTTGTGCATTGAAAATACTTTACCTATATTTGTGATATGTACAAAAAAGAAAATAAGGAAAACAAAATGTTTAAATGCCCTC
The DNA here is from genome assembly GCA_032876305.1 of Orestias chungarensis. NCBI lineage: Eukaryota > Metazoa > Chordata > Actinopteri > Cyprinodontiformes > Cyprinodontidae > Orestias > Orestias chungarensis. The sequence continues at coordinate 1,083,470 of JAVLVB010000132.1, read as the reverse complement.
AACCTGATTCTGCAAACATCCTAAAAACTGAAGATACAGTATTTAAGACAAATCGTTTATTTTTGAATTAAAGACGCGGGAAGGAATTCCCTGGTATGTAAAGGAGAAAAAATTAGATTGATTGTCAATGGTAGGCTGGGGTTCGTGGAAGCATGTGAACAGGCGCACCTGACTAATGTGCAAGGGTCATTTGTAAATTCAAGTAGGGTTGATAAAAGAAGAAAAGGTATTTACTCACTCATTAATCGCTGATGTTGGTGTTTTTGCTTTTAAATCAGTTTGTTTCCTGAAAATTTCTGAATTCTAGACGATTAATAGTTGCTATTTTATTCATTAGTTTTGTTTTTATTACAGCTTGCATCATTTTACTCCTGTGTGTTTAGCTTCATACATTGTCTGGTGTTTAGATTTTGCATCTCCGTCTAGTCTGTTTGTTCCCCTTTTTGTTTATTAATCTCAATTTCTGTTTTGTGTTTATTTTCCCCCAGTTTTCCCAATTTTCCCATTTTATCCCTGTTAAGCTCACATGGATCAAATTATCCTCCTTTCCCTCAGTATATAAACTCAATAGTCTCAACTTTTTTATTCTCTTAGGATTTGCTGCTTATTCTGCTCTCCCTCTGATTCCTCCCAAGTTATCTTTTATGTCATTAACTCTGCTTTTTTTTTTTGTCTCAGGATTTGGGTCAGTTAACAACCACAACATGTAAAGAGTAATTTATTACTAAAATCCTGATCCCTTAGTAGGGCTATACTACTTTAAAGATGTTGTACAACTATGCAGGTAAAAAGCCAAACCCACGTTGATAACATAAGGAATAATCCATGTTTAGTAGAATAAGATAGGACTTTGTCAAAAATAAAGAGAAAGCTTGCTTGGTATGCTGCGACTTTTGTAAAAATAAATAAATAATCGGACAAGTGCAGCTAATGAGCAAAGAAAAACATAGTTTATGCTCAAGATACTTACAAAACATAAATGATACGGTCAGTTTTTGAATATATTCTATTACTTTGCTATATGTTATTCAGGTTTGTGTATGATGGATGATATACAGTATAATATAACAGGTGGATGTGGGGGTGTCATTCTCTCATTTGTTCATGTATTGTATAATTTAAACAATCAACACTATAGTGCAATTTAAGAGCAGCTGTTATTGTAATCTAACACTCAAGAGAATACCAATTAGCTGGCTGCTCGCATAGATGTCTTATTACTTTTAGTTTGTGCCAAATCTTTCCACCCGAAAACTTCCACTACTATCAGCCAGGACCGGTTCAGATGCCTCCTGCAGCCCTGGCATAACAAAAACATGTTCAAAGTGCTGCTGTTGCTCAGTGCTATTTCCCTCTGAATGCCAGTTATGTTACGCAGCTCAAAGCTCTGGTTGAATTATTGGCTGAATTATTTATTTTCCAACAGTTTGCTGTGTTTACTTGCTCTCCTTTCTCTGGAGCTTTCAGCTAAGCTGCTGCAGAAAGAGCCCAGAGATTCACAGAGTGTTTTATAGTATTATAAATCCTATTTTAAATGTCCTCTGAGACATATTGTTATCATAAGTGTCAGAGTACACTGTGAGGTAAATGTCCATTTCTCAGTTTATCTTTCTACTACTTTGTGTAATATGCATTCAGTGAAGACACACAGTTTCAGAGGCAGGACCCAGAGGCAAACCTCTCCTCGGAAAACTACTAATCAACAATGAGTCAGCCTACAGCTTATCAGATACTCTTAGTAAAACTGCTGTTCAGTTTTTGTTTTTGTTTTTTTTCTTCAGATTGAAGCCCACTATTGTTTGGGACTAATTTTAAAGATAAAACACCCCAGGGTAGATAAGGTATTAACAAGAATGACTCATATTTCTCCAACCCTAAAGGCTGATCACAATTCTGTCTTTGATTTGAAAGAATGTTTCAGTAATTTTTTCCTTATTAAAATCACACTGCGAAGTCTAATTGAAGTCTTACATTGAAAGACAAACTGTCCAGCCCTGGACTATTACTGCATACCCAAAGATGGTCCAATAAAGTCACATTCAACATACACCGGTATATTTAAGGTGTGTCTAAAATATAAAAGGAACGATTTTGTTTGGATAATACCTGAGACAAAAAAATTGAACTGGTACTCAGAAGTGAAGAAATTACTAAACTAAGCTGAGGAACCAAACAGGATTTGTTGCTTTATTAGTCATGATAACAGCGGGAGGTACATTGAAATGGTAAAATTAGGACAGTTCCAGCTTATGTACTTATAATGGGACAATGGTGAGATCACTAAATAAATAACAATAACAATTCAAACAATCCTGAAAGTATTTAATCCTTAAAAGTTACAACTTTAGTATCTGTGTTTTGTGGGGGAAAGTACTTAAAATACCTTTAGGTAAAAGCTAGCAAAAACTCACAAGGTTAAGTGTGAAAAGTCCCAAGGTAGCATGTAGATATCTGTAGAGTTTTTGGAGGTGAATGCATAAGAAAATTTTATTACAGACTGCTCTTTTTTTTTTATGGGTAACAAGTCTTCACTGTATACTGTTGGCTGGTCCGGACATAACATTTCTTTTCAATTCTCACCAATAGGCAATGGCTTCATCGCTCGTGGCTCCTGTACTGTTGAGAATAACCAAGCCCACCCACCCCGATTCTCGATTTTAAGGCCGCTCAAGTACAGTGTATACTTTTTTTATGATTCATAAGCACTAACATTGTTAAATACAGGTCACATTAGCAAAAGATGCACACAGCTGGCCCTGTCTGGAGCGCTCAGAAGTCAATCGCTATTTAAATTAGCCAAAGAGAAGCAGGTCTTGAACAGAAAGAAGAGTTACATCCAATCACCTCCAAACATTATTAATCAAAATGTCATTCTGTTTAATTTAATGATATGAAGACTTTAAGTGACAAAGTGAAGAAGCCGTTAGGCTAAAAGCAACATTTGATGGTAAACATAGTCAAATATCTTAATTTTTCTGAGACATTACCTGTGGCCTGACAAAATGAAATTTAAAGTGTTTGTACTGGTTGAGAATTGGAAAAGGGGGGAAGTTAGCAATCCTTGGAGCACAATCACAAAGCTGTGGCTGCAAGATATTATACGGGTGGGTGAAAAGATACTCAGGAAGATGAGAAATTATTCAAAGCCATTCCCTAAACCTTTCCATTGTTGTTCTTGAAATCCTCATTTGTAAAAATCCTTTCTGAAATCACAATAGGGAAGGATTTCTGTTTTGTTTTTCATATCTGGCTTCAGCTGTATCTCATTGACAAAACTTTACTGAATCGCAAACAACAAAATATTTTTTTCCTCACATTTGGACCCCAGTTTAACTACCCATCGATTATAAAGACCTCTTACCTATTAAACACGTAATATTACACCGAATTAAATGGAATAATGAAAGAATGACAGCTTTCGGGAAAAAGACCACACCCAAAATAATCCTAGTAATGCGTAACATAATTGTTATATCCTCAGATCTTTCACCCTCGAACCTCCCTTTCACCTCCTTTACTTTATATTATCTATTATTATCTGACCTAACGTTCTTAGGTGTGGTATACAGTTGCAAAAAAACATAAAAACATAAATAATGAGTAAAAGAAAATATTACCGTGCTCATTATTGTGGACTTACTACACTGTTGTACAAATTACCCTTCTGCTTCTTCCATGTTATGTCAATCAAACCTCTCCTGAGAACATCATTATAAATGGATTTAAAGTGGTCCAAAACATATTATGGTTACTAAAATTCAGCCGGGTCCTAAATTATTGATGTAACACAGGAGCCACATCCGTCAGGACCACGAGCTGTCCCATTTCAGTCCATATCCCCATTTAGGCTTCGTCCGTCGAAGCCCACTGCCCAGTTTGGAGAAATGTGGCAGTGAAGGGCTGCTAAGCAACACAAAAGCGGGCTGTACTCACTAAAATCGCCTCCCCAGAGAAACTGACACCACTTGGCCCGCTGTGTCCCCTCTGCCTCTCTGCTTACAGACTGGTAATAAGGATATGCTATGTTATAGTCAGAAGGTCACATCACAGTGATGCCTTCTTTTTCTTTTTGAAAGATGAGGACAAGGGCTCAGCATCTCAACTGCTCAGTGATTTTTTTGACCTACATCAACCAGACAGCTTTTACTAAAGACGAGTTAGAGGCCATGGGGTTCAACATTGCAGCATTTCTGTAGCAGACAGTTAAAACCGTAAATGGATCATTGCATTCCTGTTCTCCACCTCCTCCATGTATGAACACCACCTGTGATCTTTAAGTGATTCTAGTTATTTATTTTGGCAGCTTTGAATATCTGTGGCAGACCTGACTGTGTGTTTAAACACGAAGACTCTTAGAGATTATACATTTAAGATTTAAATGTCACATTTTCGGTCTGCTGATTCCAGAGGAGTGAATGCTGCAAGTCAATGACTCGATTCATCTGCTGGGGTTTCTTAGATTGGAATCTTTTTCAAACTGATTTGTAATCATGTATCTGTGATTTGAATTGATTATCTTGTAAAGTGCCTTGAGACGACATCTGTTGTAAATTGGCTTTATATAAAGAAAGTGATTCTTCTTGAAATAGGATTGTTTGAATTATAGTTCTTGGTGCTTTCAGTATGACAATCAGGAGTCATGTATCTCTTGAAGATCCAGTGAGCAGACAAAGTCTAGTTATAAATTAATCAGTGGTATTATTTTTTTTTTTTTTGGGTTCTTTTGTAAATAATGTAGATCTACTGTCTACTGTGCTTTAAACTGCTGACTCTGCATAGTGCAAACCCACTGGCCATGAGATTTAATGGATTCACAGGGTTTTCCAAAATAGAATTTGAAAAAAAATATTTGTAGTGCATTGACTGGCTAGCAGGTACTGTCTAGCAAAAGTCCATGTTTACTAGCAAACATCTTAAAAAGAGCCGACTGTAGCTTTCAAACAATACTGCTTCCTTTCTGCTCGCTTTGAGGTCTCTATATTTCATTCAGTGTTTAAGCTGTTAAATTAATTTTTCCTTGATTGAAGTACGTTGAACATGATACTCCACCATGTACTTTATGCGTTAAACTAACGCCTAAATCAGACTTCAGCGACATTTGCACACTACAATGTCTTCAGTTGGTCCAAACACGCTGCAGCAAGAGTTCTGATTAAACTTAAAAAGAGAGATTTTATCTCCCCAATTTTAGCTTCCGTTCATTGGCTCTCTGTGAAATTCAGAATAGATTTTAAGATTCTTCTTTTGACATATAAAGCCGTCACTAATGAAGCTCCATCATACATCAGAGATCTGATTACTCCTTATGTCCCAAACAGAGCAATTCGCTCTCAGACTGCAAGTTTACTGGTGGTTCCTAGAATCTCTAAAAGCTCAATGGGAGGCAGATCTTTCAGTTATCAGGCTCTTCTCCTGTGTAACCAGCTTCCAGCTATAGTCCGTGAGGCATACACCCTGTCTAGTTTCAAATCTAGGCTTAAAACTTTCCTGTTTGGTAAAGTTTATAGTTAGGAAGAGGTAGAGAAGACAGCCAAATCCGGTTGGAGAGGAACTCAGTCTTGACAGACGGTTCTCCTTTGCTCTACCTTCTTCATGTATCAATCTATAGGGTTAAGTTATTTAAGTTTTTCTATAGTTATGCTGCAGTAGGTGTAGACTCCTGGAGGATTATCTGACCACTTATGTCTCTGTTACTTTCTTCCTTTGTCAAATCTGCTTTAGTAACCATTATTTCAACCTTGTTAACCTTTTGCTTTCTCTTAGTTTTCTTCTCTCCATAGTAATCACACCTGGTCTGGCGTTGAGATATTCTTTTAAAGTGCCTTAAAACGACATCTCTTGTAAATTGGCACAATATAAATAAACTCATTCTTGATTCTTCTTGAAAAGTATAGGTACTGGGTGTTGCCATTCTAAGTTTGTATTCTGCTTGTTTAAACATCAGGGCAACTGTGAGGTTTTTCGCAATCAGTCCCATTTCGATTAAATTTGAATAACATTAGGATTTTAAAAAAGTCCCTCCACTGTAATGGAAATGTAACAAACTTTCTAAAAATCCAGAACCTTGCCAAGAAACCAGCATATTTAACTGAGGTCTACCATTTCTGATAAGCATGGTTCCGCATACAATAGAAGATATATGCAAAGTTGATAGGGAGTAGTACAAATATATACCAAAAAGCCTATAATTAAAACCTGGTTTGACATTCATGTCCATGATGTGTGAATCAAAAGTTCTTGCCTGAACTGCAGACATATACAATGATGTAAAATGCTTAAAAGATGGGTTTTCACATAAGCCAGTATAGAGATGCATTAATCCTGCAGGAGGTTGCCTTTCATGTTTTGTTCCAGAATGTCAGAATTAACTAATTAATCATAACAGCTAAGAACAGACTAAGTGCACAAACATTTTATCATCAAACTACGGTTGACAAACTAAGACCTGAAGCCTACATCCCACCAGGGTTGTTTTTTTCAGTCTCGACTATGTTATTCTGCTGTCACTGAGCTATCACCCTGTATTTGCTTTCCACCCTCCAGGCGTACCACATTTAGTATCAGAGACTCTACTCTTGTATCAGAGACACCAGCGGACCGCACACTGAGCACAAGCCGCCGACGCTGATTTCATGCTGCTGTTCAGTGGCAATAACTCATACAGGAGGACCACACACTCCCACTCTTTCTGCAGATGCGATAAAGTGGTACAGATAAGAACATGTGAGCGTGTCTTACAGAAAAACATCACTGCCGGGGCCGAATTAACAGCAGGGTGCAGCGGCACAGGTCATCAGCCCTCCCATTTGTAGATTGGTACATAATATGCAGGATTAACCCAGCGGTGTTACATGTGGCTTCTTTAAGAGATCAATAAATTGAATGAGTAAGTTCAGCAGAACTGTGGGAGTCCATAATAGGATGAATGTAAATCTAGCTGGAACTTCAGCTGCCAGAAGAAACACCCAGTAGGAGTTGTGTATGTATAGGAGTTAGGAATGATGACTCTTTGCAAAAAGCTCAAATCTACAAATCGAGACCCCAAGTCTAATTTAAATGATCAAAAGAAAACCATAATGCATTCCTAATTGAGTGGATCTATGTAGTGCTACAGCAGAAGCTAAAAAAACAAAAGTCTATTTTAATAAATGCTTCCAGGCTCTTTCTTACCTACGCTATTAGATTTCCAGCTAATCAAAGTGCTCCTGGATTGACTGCTTTGCAAATGCCAACCAATAGTCTGTCAAATCATATTCTGCAGTAAGACCTGTTGCGTTCTATGTATTTTCCATAAATAGTTTCAGAGGTACGTTCAACAGAGAGATCATTAAATACTGAACCGCAAGTAGAGAGTAATTCACCAACTTAGATTTTCATGTGACAGACGAAGTAAAATAACACATATTCATGAAAAGAAAGGAATCTTCACATAGGTAGTTTGAATTCTCTCAAATAAAACTATGGCAGACCTTTGGTTGGGTAACCCAAAATAGAATCAAGTGCAATCAATTGTTGACAAATGACTGACTTAGCAAAGTAATCCATGTGTGAGTGGTTTAATCTCTTTATCAGTGAAAACAATTTGGCCCATAGAGGTTTGTTGGGGATTAATAGTAAAGAAAATTACTCAAAAAGAACAAAGAACACAGCAGAAAATTCAGTAACACTAATTAGAAATAGTTTTAAATGGCCTTTTTTGGCCCAACGAGAGCCCAACAGCAGCTGTTAATCATAAAAGCAGCTAAAAGGCCAACGGTAACGGTGAAGGGGCTGCACAAATCCACATCAAAATATAATTCTGTTGACAGGAACATCATTGGTTGTACACAACATATGACCTTTTGTTACAGTGTAGCAAAGGAGAATGCTTAAACTTGTCCTGTTTGTGGTTTGCCAAAAGTTACATAGAGGACATGGCAAAAGTGGAAGAAGGTGGAATACGCCTGAAAGATAAAACTATTCATTTTAAGAAAACAGGCTAAATTCTGTGTTTGACCACATATTGCTTATGGTTGTGGCATTATCATGCTGTGGGGAAGCATTTCTTTTCAACATAATTTGTTGGTGTCAATGGGAAAATGGATTAGATTAAGAACAAAACAATCCTAAAAGCAAGTCTTAGCGCTTAAGGCTTAGAGCTGGTGGTTTACTTTGCAATAGAGCCAAATATGCAGGTACAGTTAAAACAAAATTGAATGAAATTTAAAAAATTATTTATTAAACCTAGAGAAAAAATAAATGCTGATGTAATTTATATGCCAGCAAAATCTGTTTGAATACCTCAGTCAAAGTCAAGACCTGAATTGGGAATTAGAATTGCTAAAAAATTGTTGTTCAAAGACCTATTCTCTAAAGTTGTGAAGTTTGAAGAGGCAAAAATTAAACTGAAGTGGTTCTATAAAATAAATGATTAGAAACGTTCACATCCCAGTTTTGCTCCAATTTGTGCTTGTCTAAAATCCTAATAAGACAACCAATAACAGGCCTGTGACACTACTACAATGGCACTATTCAAAACAGTTTAGGGAACATTTATGGAAAACTTAAAGTTCCAACCAGCAGATCGTTCCCTCCAGCCGGACATTTTATACCTTAACAGTGTCTCTTAAATACAATTTAAGTTACTATTGTAATGCCACAAGCATGCAGTATTGTCCTAAATACAGAGTATGGTAGAAATGGGTTTACGGACCAACTGGATTGAGATGGACTTTCCATTTTTATGTCTCTAACTCAAAGTAACATTATGGGCTGGCTGAACTCTGTTCACTTCATGTATGACGATGGAGCAGCTGTTGAATCAGGCCCTGCAAGGTTGGTGCAGAGAGTGCTTAATAAAAGTCCAAGCACTGTGTGGTTCCCAGTACCAGCGTGATTGTGGGTTTTTGACTGTCCTGCTGAATATTCCTGCCGCCTCTTCTAAACCACTAAATACAAACACCACCCACATTACAACCTGCTTCGACAACTGCTGATTTAGGCCATTTTCTGCTTTCCATTCACAGTCTACTGTTAGGAAATGTTGTGATGAGGCTCCAAGAGGTTCATTATATTGATTGAAGAGTTCAACTCTTCTGGTAGGGTTAACATCTAAGAAATAATATTCACAAAGTACTTTTGAGTGTAATATTTTCACTATGATGATTCAGTCCTATTTTCCTGTTATATTCCTCTAAATGAGAGCAAAAGTCGGTAAGTAGAAAAAGTCTGTTAATTCCTCCCCGTTTCAACTGTTTATGATTAAACAAAGAGAATATGCAGTTTCAGGCCGCATTCGAACAAAGAAAAATGGGACTTCTGAGCAAGAACAAGGCACCAGGATATTAGTACAGATAAAGGAAATATGATTCTTTGAAGCCTTTCAGCTGAAATGTGTCAGCCTATGCGGATTTAATCACATTGGGTGTTGTTTAGTGAGACGTAAAAACACCAATTAGAACTGTTGTTTTTGTTTTGTTTTTCTTTTTAGATGATGCTAATTATCAAAAATTTTACTTAAATGTGAAATATAAAGATTGCCCTTTAAGATGAGGATTGTCAGGGAAAACAAATGTCTTTTGGCTAATATGATCCTATGTCATTTGTTTCCTTTTTTTCTGGGTAAAGCCACAGGGCCAAGCTGTGCTGCACGCTGGGACCTTGTGTACACAGTTTACCCTCTGAGCAGTGATAACGGACCAGCCGGCTCCAGAGCCAGTGACTACCACAAAGAGCCTCAGCACCACAGGAAGACACTGCCATCGATCTGTGTAGAGACCTTCATCAAGCTCCCCATAGGGCCCTCCAGCAAAGTGTAAATAATCTGTTTGCTACAAAGTGCAGCTGGGGTGAACGCCTCCAATCATTTTTCAAAAGGCATCAGACAGAACAATAAATCTTCCTCATTTTCAGAGGAAACTCGAGCGCAACTTTAGGCCCCTTTATGAGAAATTACAGCCTAGAGGTAACCAAAGCACAAAATGTTGCTTTACACCACGGATTTGATCTTGAAAGTGGGAACTTGAAAATGACGGAACCGGATAGACGCATCAAGGTAATGAGATGCTGGTGCTGAGGCGAAGACGACAGGGAAACTTTGTAGTGTTTTCTCAAAAACGTCGTGAAAATCATAAGAGAACTTATGAGTGGATCTTTTTTTTCAACAAAGATCATTAATATTAACTTTATGGATACTGAAAAGATTTATTCAGTTTTTTACTCTTTACTTTTTTCAGAAAGAAGATTATAGCCACTTGTGAGCATCCTAAATCACATTTAGAGGTCTTAAAAGGTTTTTGAATCGCCAATATCAATATCTGTTTTATATTTTATAGTTTTACATGTGAAAGACATTTGGAAACTGTCAGGAAGGGTTTTTAAATGACTCGAGCAGAGGTGGAGTTGAGTGTAATAAATTTATTGAGGGAAGGGAAGTTAATAGAACACGAAAGGAACCACACAGGGAACAACAGACAACAGGCAACGGAACAACGCGAGACGTAATCAAAGGGCGCGGAGGCGGAACTAAAAATAACAACAACAAGCGGGGAAAACAATAAATGACGGAACCAAAAGTAACAAGCACAAAGACACTAATAAAATAACAAACACTAACACGGGACACGGGAAGAATAAACT
>JAVLVB010000132.1:1047424-1072753 GCA_032876305.1 Orestias chungarensis | reverse complement strand
GCTAGGAGCAACGAGGAAAAGCAGGGGAAAACAACAGACGATCCAGCCGTGAGTGTGTGAATGAATGTGGCTTAAGTAGTGAGAACCGGGGTGTGATTGGTTGAGAAGAGGAGTGAATTATTGCAGACAGCTGTGAATGAAGGCGGAGTGACGAGACACAGGGAGGAAACGGAACCAGACAAAACACACATCATGACAGAAACAATTTTGAGATGCTGTCCAACAAGTTCACCAGGAAAGCTGACAGCAAAATGCTGAAACTAGTCCTCAAAAACCCTAAAATGTCTTAACAGGACAAACAAAAGGTCCGGTTATTTAGAGTATCCACAGCAGGACAATCTAATTGAACCTGAAGGAAAGTAAATTTAAATGTAAATGGTCAGAACAGCAGTGGCATTTGCTTAATTTGCCCAGATTAGACAAGCAAAGTACAAACTTAGAATGGCATGATCTGCAATACCTATATCTTGAAACGGAACGATGTCAGGGGAGTTTTATTTCAATGTGATTCAATCAAAAATCACATAGAGCATCTAAAACTTTGATTGAAATATAGAGGCCTTAAAGTGAGCTGAAGGAAAGCAGTACTAGTGGAGTTTGGCTATGAAAGTGTCGTATCTAGGACTCACTAGCACTAGCTTACCCGTCTCACCCTGGCCGTCACCTGTTTCGGTGCCTTCCATCAGGCCGACGCTTCAGCCACATGAAGACCCGTACGACCAGGCTACAGAGAAGCTTTTTTCCAACTTCCATTATTCTCATGAACAATTGAACAATTTATTTATATATTTTTATAACCTCTATAGGTTTTATACTGCACAAAACTGCACTTTAAAAAAAAAATATATATATATATATATAAACTACACATTCTAAATGTTACAAATGTCTTTACTGTATTTTTCGTGCACTGCAAGCATCTGTGTAACCAAAAACAAATTCCTTGTATGTTTGAGCATAGTAGGCCAATAAAGCCTGATTCTGATTCTGATTCTGATTAGCGATGCATAACCAGGGTTCCTGCTCAGGAGTATGTGTTTGTAAAATCATTAATTCATCAATGCATGCAATAACTTCTTCCCAATTCAATATAGATTGAGAAAACACTGTGAATGGATTAAAAATCCTGTCGCACAGAGGTTTCGCTCAAAAACAAACTCCAAGTTGTGACACCATGAAACAGCTCATGCAGTAGTCCATCCAAAATTAAAACGAAAAATATCTGTTGAAAATAAACCACCAATGTAATCTGACCATACCAGATTACTTAAATATGTCCCTCTTCCTGCACAAGTAGCAGCTAAACAAAAAAATATGGGAAGCCCTTTTCTTTTTTCTTCCATAAACCATAATGTTTATAGCATAAACCATGGATTCAGTCGGCAATTTTCTTTTATTTTTTATTTGTCGATCAAGGCTGTCATCTTCTCTCACACCTTAGTTAAATCTAACTGCTATGCTTTTTTTAATTACATCCCCGTGTTTTAAATTGTATTACAGATCATTAAGATGTCATATAATGTTGCTGATCCATTCTTTTTTTCTACATTACAACTCATAAAATGTTTGTGCCAGTGCACTATAGAAGCATTACTGTGAATCAAAATTGGTGTGAATCTAAAATAGCCGTGGTGCATGTGCAGTGCTTTATTCTAAATGTATCCCTTTGACTACATTCGAGATCACTTAATATTAATTTTTTTCAGCTTTTTTTTAAACAAAAGAAATAACTGATGCATATGTCTTTCAAGTCTCATATAAAACAGGTCTGTAAGATTTCCTTCTTTCATCTTAAGAATATAGCAAAAATTAGAAATATTCTCTCTAGGACAGATGCTGAAAAGCTAGTCCATGCATTTGTTACTTCAAGGCTGGACTATTGTAGCTCTTTATTAGCAGGAAGTTCACAAAAGGCAATTAAAAGTCTACAGTTGGTCCAAAATGCTGCAGCAATAGTTCTGATGAAGCTTAGAAAGTGAGATCATATCTCCCCAACTTTAGCTTCCCTTCATTGGCTCCCTGTCAAACTTTGAATAGATTTTAATATTCTTCTTTTGACATATAAAGCCCTCACTAATAAAGCTCCATCATATATCAGAGATCTGATTACTCCTTATGTCCCAAACAGAGCACTTCGCTCTCAGACTGCAGGTTTACTGGTGGTTCCTAGAATCTCTAAAAGCACAATGGGAGGCACATCTTTCAGTTATCAGGCTCCTCTCCTGTGGAACCAGCTTCCAGCTTTAGTCCGTGAGGCAGACACCCTGTCTAGTTTCAAATCTAGGCTTAAACCTTCCTGTTTGATAAAGTTTATAGTTAGGAAGAGGTAGAGAAGACAGCCTAATCCGGTTGGGGGAGGAACTCAGTCTTGACAGACGGTTCTCCTTTGCTCTACCTTCTTCATGTCTCACTCTACAGGGTTAAGTTATTTAAGTTTTTCTATAGTTATGCTGCTATAGGCTTAGACTGCTTGAGGACAATCTGACCACTTCTCTCTCTGCTACTTTCTTCCTTTGTCCAATCTACTTAGCTACCGTTATTTCAACCTTGTTAACCTTTTGTTTTCTTAGTGTTCTTCTCTCCATAGTAACCACACCTGGTCTGGCGTTCTGTTAGCTGAGACAGCTTCTTGGAGGAGAACATGGGCTGAGATGGTTCCAGTGACACTCTACAACTGCTGCTATAATCTCTATTATTTCAGTATCCTGTGCTTCTAATTTAGCTTTCTGTCTTTTCAAACCCCCAGTTGGTTGTGGCAGATGGCTGCTTGTACTGAGCCTGGTTCTGCTGGAGGTTTCTTCCTGTTAAAGGGGAGTTTTTCCTCTCCACTGTCGCTACATGCATGCTCAGTGTGAGGGATTCCTGTAAAGTCAACGACAACACAAGCCATTGTTTCTGTCTGCTGATTCCAGAGGAGTGAATGCTGCAAGTCAATGACTCGATGCAACCTGCTGGGTTTCCTTAGATTGGAAACTTTTTCAAATTGATTTGTTATGATGTATCTTTGATTTTAATTGATTTTCTGTGAAGTGCCTTGAGACGACACCTGTTGTAAATTGGCGCTATATAAATAAACTTGATTCTTGATAGGGTTAATTTCCCTAATCTAAACCCTAAACTTCAGAACAGACAAAATGTGTGAAGCATTAAGCAGCAATTCTTAAATTGTCATTCACTATTTCTTTCCTTCTACTTCTAAAAAAGGAAAATAAGTTTGTATGTACTGGTTTTTTATTGAAGTAGGATTTTGTCATTTTACCATCATAATTCAAAATTATAATTCAATAACACCCAAGTGTTGGGTGTCCTAAACTTTTCTTCACCAGTAAAACCCGTTGAGAGGAGGAATATCTATTTCTATTGATAAATCAATAATTTTCACTTATGTCACTACGTCATTATGTCTTTTCCAGGAATAAAATGCATCTATCAAAAGATTTTTGCATTTGTCCAACTAAAGAACATCGTCAAACTCAAATAGTTTATTTGTTGTTATTTTTCCCCTAAAATCCTTGCATGTTTTCAGTGAAGCTTTTTTTTTCACTTTAAAACACATCTAGCTAAAGATGTTGATGATCTGATGCACAGCCGAGCTTCATGATTGCTTGAGCTAAATGATGGTAAGCTGCAGTCACCGTTTAAACCATTTAGCATCTTTGCATCAAACACAGCATGTTTTCCTAAGCGACTGAGCTGAACGTAATAATCACCAAAACTTTCATTTCATTTCATACTTTTTTAATTTAAAGTGGACCATTTCTAATCCATGCCGCAATGAACAGAGATATGAGGGAACTTGCATCAAATATGAATAATATTGGCCATGTTAGAGGGTTATGTGGTTATAAGCCTGTAAAAACTGATCCAACTGTTCAATCACTTCTGTTGGATTCTGGTAAACAGGAAAATGTGATGATAAACTCAAGAGCGAGGACACACTTGACAAAACAGGAAGGGATGCAGAAATAAAACACAAAGAAGGAGATAAAATTAGGTGCATAAAAACAATGTGAGAGGAGGAATAATCAAAAGTGTTTTTTGGTTTTGTATTCACAGCGAAAGGTGAATTAATTCTTAAATTCCTTACAAAATATAATAAAAAATACAGTCTATACTAAAATTTGTGGAAAAAAACAAGTGTAAAATCCCCAAAGGCAAAATATGAAAATATCTATCTCATATTGCCGTCTGCGTTTTTTTTATTTATTGCACAGTCAAAGGGGAGTTAACGTCCCGGTGTGTTCAATAGGCGCTTCCTGCTTGATGCTGAAAATAGATGCTGTGTTGCAGCCAAACAAACGCACCCACAAGGTTTGAGGGGTGCCATCCTTTAGTCACAGCTCAACATTTGATTGAAAAATTAAGCACAAACAAGGATGTTTTTAGCACTCTGAAAATGATTATAGGAAACAATCAAACTAAAAGAAGCTTCCCCATTCTTAGTCGTCAGTCTGCGACGGTCTATTGGCTCCCTGACAGAATAAAGTATTTTGCTTTGCTTTTATAACCACAGTCGTTTTCCTCGCATTTATCAAAGGTTTGGGCTTAAAAACAGCACAAGATGAACCAATAATCCTTCCCAGGTCTAATGCCAATATAGGCTACTTCATTATGAGTAAATCATCAGGATTTTAAATTTGCTTACAATGTTCGTTCACAGCGAATTGTAATGAATTTCTATGTTTGTGATCTTTCGGAGACTTTTATAATCTATACTAAACGATAGTGATGGGAATGAGGAGTTGTATTGACCCCTCGCACGGATGTGCTTTCTGACGCTCAAATGAGAGCATGAACGAATCAAAGTAGCACAGCTGGAGGGAGTGAATGAGCACTGCTGGCCTCCAGGAGAAATCAAAGGGGATAATGTCCGTAACAGTGGCGATATTGCACTCCTAGCACTCCAATCAGTCACGTCAAGATTCAGCACAGATGGACGACAGACTGGGTGTGCACGTCCTAGCTCACTCAACTTATGTTCAAAGATGCCAGCCTGGACAAACCATGGAGCACATCTTTCCCTTTCCTAGGAACAAACTGCGACAGGAATCCTGCATTAATACAGACGACTAAGTGGTCAAGAACCAAATCACTGCAACACATCCAAACTGCTTAGTTTTTTTTTATTATCTTTAATTTAGTTCAATCTATAGAAATAGTTAATGATTCCTACAGAAACCTCAGGAGTTGACTTCTTACATACCAAGAATAATTTCAAAATATTTTTTTCTGGGCTGTAAAGGAAAAAAAAAGTTACCTCTTATTCTACACAGTTGGCTTGACTGAAAAATAAGTAGTATGAGAGATCCAATAAAATTTTGAGACGTTTAACTTGTTTTTGCTCATTTAGCCTGATGATTCTTGTTCACAGGTGTAGGTGATTCAAAAACCCTTTGCTCTATCAAGTTTTGATAGATTTTGAGACGTATCCTTAAAGGTTCAGTTAACCTAAAAAATACACGTTTCGGGCTGTGGGGATAGCTTGGAACACCCAGAGAGAAGCTCTGAACATGAACATGGAGAACATATTCCATGCAGATAAACTTGATTAACTTACAGTTTGTGAAAATGAGCCAAAAGGGGAAGTTTATTCTCCAGATTTTGTAGTTTTTAAATTTGCAGGTTTATATAAGGAGAAATCTGACTGGACTCTGTGTGACCCCTCTAACTGTCTCATGAACCAAGACTCAGGCTGGGAAGGCAGACCTGCAGAAAGAGCTGAACTGGAAGTGAGAGATGCTCCACAGTGTTATGGAAACTGGTGCTGGCACAAAAGCCACAACGAAGGCTCCAAGAGCTGACTCATTCTCACAGAGCGCCTTTACAAGAGAGCCCTGGTGATGAATTCATCCATGAAAGAGCATCACTCTCTTGCGGAGCGCTGCATAATTAAAGCACTTAATAATACTCATAAACATAACCATGCTTTGTTTTCAGGCTACAGGATAAGGTTAAGCTCCCTGGGCAGTTAAAGGTTACCTAGAACTCCACCAGCTCCTGTTGCAATGTTGGTTTCAGACACAGCAGAGCAGTTACTGCACGGCCGTCTCCCATCTTCCTCCCACCACAACTTTTCACGCTCAGAACTGGATTAAAGAGATTGATACAAGATCATGTTTTGCATTGTAAAAGGTTTGGTAAATCAACACTGAATTTCCAACCACGGCCCCAGTTTGACCATGTTTTTGTAAAATTATTTTAGCTGAACGGTACTTATGTGTTTTTTAGAGTTTAACCTGTTCCGAACCTAAACAAGAGATCGATTCTCTTCATCTTCACATATCACCAAGCAATAAGCTGCTGCACCAGACAGACAGACTTTATTTAAACTGTGTTTTTCCTTTATTTGTTCTGCTGGCCAGAGGTATAGAGTTGTTATTACACCCATATCCAAACTGCCACTGGTTGTCCTGAAAACATAAATCTTAAAAATGCCTTTTTAATCTTGTAGCAATAAAATGAATATATCTAGTTTCATATATTTGACTCAAAAGAGCAAAGTTACCATTTAGTTTAGTGTCAAATAGGAATTTCAAATCCAATATAAACATAATAATCACCAGACAGTTGTATTGGTTTGTTTTTTTAAGTTTGTTTTTCATAAAAACAAAAAGAATAATAATTTTGGCTCATCTGGGAAAGACGTCTCTGTTTTCTATATGCCTAATAAGCAAGGCTAGCTTGTTTAAAAAAAAATCTGCTTCTACTTCTTTTATTTTTTATTTTTGAAGGTAAAAAAAATACACACAAAAGAATTACATTTCCAACTTAATACCAAAAGCATATTATTAATAGCTAAAATCCACAAATCCTTAACAAGCCTTCTTAGATTGCTTATATCTGTCAATTTTAACAATTCTAAGACCTAAATGATCCTAGAATCTAATATCTAATGTCTTCCGTAATACTTTTGGGGGTGCATCTAATAAGTACTAAGGAAAATAAATACAGTAAAACTACTTAAAAATCTTCAAATAAACACATCATCAAAAACAAATTTGTTCGAACGTTCAACCCAAATAAATCCACAAATCCGGAACAACCAATAGGTGGGATTTAATGTTCTGCCAGTTTGGATCATTCATTTTGAACCCTGATCCTCAACTCCACTGTCGTTTATTTCAACGTTTCTCTGCCTTAGGAAACCTGAATCAAATTATTTAAATTCTTCCTCAGAGAGACACAAAGTACTGGAGAGGCTCTTTTGTTCAGTTTGGGTTTGTGGAGACAGGTAATCACAGAAAAGATGCAAATGAAAATGATTGGATGTTTAAAAACATAAAATGAGAGACATATATTAGTCCTACCAGGAAGTAAATTCATGATTTGAAGGAAGTTTCCCTATTTGCCACTCATGATGTTATTACTGATGTTACTTTTCTTATGTCATTATCGGGACACCTTACTAACTTTCTCTGGCTTTTAGAGAGACTTGCAATCATAACGTTGCATGACACAACAAAGATGAAACTATTTCAGTTTCAGAACAATTGACAAGGAAAGCTTTTTTGAGAATCACAAACGCTGGTTTTCAGTCAGCTCTTCATATCTACGGTATATGCACGTGTTGATATTTCCAGACATTTCGCAGGGATGACTTTCACCTTTTAAGCTGTCTTCAGTCTCCGGGCAACACGGTTTGGTAGGATGAGAAAGGCAGGCGTGTATATACACACCACGGCACACCGGGGTTGCTGTTCCATGTGAGCGCCGCTTCAGCGAGAACACCTTGCGCCTCACCACATGCTTTCATCACTGAGTGTCACATTTGGTGCAGTTAATCACGACGAATATACAGTGTCAACTGGCGGGTCCGTCTGCACCGGGAGAACGAGGGTGAGGCACTAACAGCTGGATGAGAACCTTTCCTAAAAACAGCTGCTCTGAAATGTGCTAAAGCTGTCCCTCTGCGGTCATAGCTTTCGCTCCTTTCCTACGCTCCCATGTAGGTAGAGATGAACCAGCTGCTGACACCGGTCATCGGTAACACACACCGCCTGGTCTATCCTCCATGTGTTCATGACAGCTCCTTTAATCCTCTGTAAATATGAGGCCTTATGAACTTATGAACAAGATGGACCTGGCGTGATACTCCTCAAATTATCCTTACAATCCTTATGTTTGGACACATGAAGTGAAACAGGAGTTTCACTTCAAGATGAGCTTCAATGGTTCAGTGTGTGACACTTGAGAGGCTCCTGAAAAATGTTCTCAGTTTAAAGTCATCTCATCATCTACGGTCACTTTGGTAAAACAGCTTTCCGATCAGAACGTTGACTGAGACACATCCGTGAGATCGACTGACCGAACCCCCTTTAAAATAGGGGAAAATAACATTAAAGGACGAAGTGAAGCAAACAGGATCCATCACATTTGTGTCATTTAAGTGTTCGGAGCGTTCTTTTAACATTCTGCTGTTCTCCACATTATTATTCTACTAATCACTCATGTTCAGCGACCTCTTACACCCCTAATTTGCCCCCTATTAGAATGTTATGTAACTGTACATGGTGAATTAACACAAAAAAAAGGCCCTCAAGATTTTTAATAGTGATCTAATTGCAGCCAAACTTGCAGGAAAGCTCAAATCTGAACAAATCGCATATCTGAACACAAACCTGTTTTTTTTTTATAGTCACCGATGAGTTTAATGAGTTCCCTCTGACAGTTCACTGTTGACACTACCAGAATGCATTCTCTATCTGAGCCTCGGTGGCTCCTTTCACACTTTCGCTATTAGCACACAAAATAATGGTTGGAATATCTTGCGATCTAGGAGGAGGAGAAATTGGTTTCCCTTCTTTTTATTTAATTTGCACAGCTGAGGATAATATGTATGGTTAAAAAGAACACCTTCCAAATAGACACTGTTGTCTGAGATGGGGCTTCTAGTCAATATGGAAAATATAAAAATATGTACGATGCATTGCTTGCTCAAAAGCTCACTTACAGTAGTTTCTAAATTGTGGCTTCAGTGTAAACGAGGTAAAACCACCTCAGATTTCCTGACAGGTTTGACCTCTTTGACTTCACTCCCTTTTTTTCCTCCTTACCAAAGAGCTTGGTTCCAGAAATGTCTGCATGTCCCCTCAGCTGTTGCACACAGACCGTGCTAAGACACGGAGCCGCAGACCGACTGTAGACACATACCAAAATATGAATATTACAATGAGTTTTACTGCTGTATCCTAGAAACCACTGAGGATCCACCTTCACTTTACCGAGCAGTCGTCCCTGTCAAATGTTGCCTGGGAAGCTGAGAGGACAGGCCGCAGACCCGCCTCCTATATCCTTCAGTGCTCATTCTCCATGCCTGAGACTCCTTACATTCTGTTTCATGTTGCCTGCTAAATCTTATTTGTTTACAATCAGCTTAGACACAAAACAGCAGGCAGACAAACAGAAGGAAAAATATGTTGTTATATCAAGTTTTATCTATGACAGAAACTAACGATGTCACAGGGCCCTTTGGAGGAGTGATAAAAATGTTCTTATAGACGTAAGGTGATCAACGCTCTCGACGAAGCGGCTTTTATTTACAACTCGCTGACACCGCTCCACCCCAGTTGTTTGTGGCAGTGAACAGCGAGGTGTGAATATGCTCCGGCGGTTGAGGAGAGGTGGAGGGATCAGGTTTCGGATGCTGACCTCTCCTCGGCCCTGACTGTAGAAAGCTGCCATGTTTGGGTTCACTTACTTTCCTGGAGTGAGCAGAACAAAAACCCAATATCTCAAAAAATAAATCTAAGAGTTTGATAAATGATATGATCAAATTTAAAGAGGGTGGGTTAAAGACTGTAGGTCAGAGTGATTGATGGATATTTAAAAATAACATTGTATGAAGGTCAGAAAAATTATGTACACTGATCAGGCATAATATAAAATTAAAGGATATGAAAGGATTTACAGTAGTATTGGAAGGGCTTAAAAAAAAAGAAGAACACCAAACAACTAGATCAGAGCATCACAGGATTAGTAACAAGTGGGATCCACGAATCCTGAACTAATGGAGTAAAGAGACCTTTGCCAATATCTTGGTGTCAGACAACACGGCTCTGCCAAAGGGAACCAGAACTGTTTCGGCAGCAAAACGTGAACCAACACAATCAAGATCCAAAACTAACGTGCATTTCAGACTCCTCTGGTCTGCACGTAAAACTGCATAACAATCGATTCATTCAACTAATTTCTCACATAGTAATTTAAGATTTATATTTTTTTAAACATTCAATTGTAAATGATTTAATGTATCTCGGATCAATTATAAATATGAGCCTATATTCAAAATAAATAAACACTAAAATCTCTGAAATACTCATTACTGTTGAGCATCATCAGCGTCTTTCCATCAACTTACCATGTTAAACTTAAATGATCTACTGTTTTGCAATATGATCCATGATACAGAGGATCTTTCCTAACTTTCAGCCAGAGAATGTCACCTTTTATTACAAAAACAACCTTTTAGGTTTACACTTTACGTGATCCAAATTATGTTGTGAATTCCAAGATAAATAGAGAGGCATGTTGAATTGAGAGGAGGAAAGAGAAGGACATTGTTTTAAATAAGCAGAACACTTGGTGCTATTATTTAAAAAACCTGGAAGTGTCTTTGTTATGGTGTCACATTACTTAATCTTAAACTATACAGTGCCTCTGATACGTATGTAAACAGATTGTATTGGCAAATAATTTATGACTCCTTTAAAAGTGTCTTGGTTATTAAATGAAACACACTCTCTACGAGCAGAATATCGTTGTTAACTCATCTTAGAGGTACGTACTAGCAAAGAATAAAGAACCCAAATATAGTATTTGCAACTTTATTGCAACAACAAGTTTTTCAAACTACCTTAAACTTTCCCCAGACAGCAAACAATTATGATTAGTCAACCTGCTTTCTGTACTTAAAGGAACTAAATGTTTTCCTTCCAAATCAATCAAACTTTGTTGTGGCTCTCTTTCCATCACACCTTCAACTTATTCTAAAAAGGTAAATTGTAAGGGGAATGCATCAAACAAAACAGCTGCTTTATCCATGCTCAAGATTTACGTAATTAGAATTTTTAATAAGTCATGAGAAACAGGCACTGAAAGAATGACAGAACAGTGTCAAAATATTAGAAACATACAAAACAACAGTAATAAAATAATTATGCGAAACATTTTCCACCTAAGCTATTTTCAAGCTGCAGGATAAACTTAATATTAAAGCTGACCATCACTTTCTGGCAAAACAAGTTTACATCTATAATTCTTTATGTCTATCTACTGTATATAGCCAAGAAAACGTGTTGCGTTATATTTGTCTATGTTTGCAGTAGAGCAAAATAAGTATGCGACTGCCTTTCATTAGAATCCTGCCAAGAATAGAGGCAGATTTTTTCTTATATGAACAGAAGATATAATTTGTTGTTAAGTATCTCCATAATATCAGCACTTTCAGTTCAATTGAGTTGGTTTATATTGTTTATTTCATATGATACTGGCCTTCACTTGCATATCACTCTATCAAGACCAGTGAATCCCAAGTGCTTTACACATCTATCAGTCGTTCACAAGTTTACACAATGATAGTGCTGAAAGTTTATTATACCATAAAACTCATAAAAACAACAATGAAAGATCAGCAAGCTAATCATAATGATCCATTGACTTGGCGACAATGAAGAGGAACAGCTTGGCTTGGCTTAGAGGACTTTCTAGATCAAATAAAAAGTAAAGTAGATTAACCGCAGCTGTAACGCAGATATTGTGTTCATCTAGGGAAAAAAGTGGGACTTTTCTGATCAGGTGGTCGTACAGTTAGAATTTTAGGGCCTATATCATGTTTGTGTGTCAGTTAATAAATCACATAAAATAATAATCAAAACACCTGAGTGAAGTTTGTTCTCTCCTGTTATCTGTCTTCTCTCTATTATCCCAAACTCAACAAACAGCCCAGTACGGCCCCCTGGCTGCCCCCCCGTCAGTGACGCCCCTGCCTGCTGGGAGCTGTCCGTTCAGCACCATCCGCGCTCTGCTCTCCGCTTTCGCCCAAACATAATAATGATTAGAATAAAATAAAATAAAAGTTCTGTAGATAAAATCAGGGTTTTTTTTTGTTTTTGGTTGTTTGTTTTTTTGCAAGTGCAACAAACGCAGCATCTGATTTTATCTGAAACGTTCAAAGTTGAGGAGCCGCAACGTGTTGCTCCCAAACTCGACGCAGATTAGTTTAACGGAATCTCTCTGATCTTACTGTGAATCATTCGAGCGGTTTTCGTCCATTTCGTTTAGTTCCTTGCAAAGTAAAGACCGTCACACGCGCACGCACATGCACGCACGCACCCTGGCTTACCTATGGTGGTTATGACGGTTATGGCAAAGTAAAAAGAGCCTGCAAATTTCCACTGCACCCCGGCTCTGTGCGGCTCAGCCTCCAAGATGATGCTCTCCAGCTTGCGGTAATCATCCTCGCTGATGTTGTATTTCCCCTGCAGCCGCTTCTCCTCGGCCTCCAGCTGCTCCTTCTCTCGCATCTCGAACTCGGACTCCAGGGCGTCGAACACGGCGGCTCCCACTAGCAGGTAGGTGAACGTGCAGATGATGAGCGACAGCGTCCGCACGTTTTGCCGCTTCATGGCCGACAGGAACCGGCGACCGAGGCTCTCATGTCCCCTCGGGTGACCCGGGAATGCGCAGCAGGCGCGGGGGAAGCCGCGCCCGGAGGAGGGGGCGCTCTGCGGTCGCTGGGCGCCGAAGTCCCCCGGCTTGTAGTGATCCTGATGGCAGAGCCCAATATCCTGGTCCTGGTTCGCGGAGAGACACAGCAGACTGCTGGAGCGCCTGGACCAAGAGCCCTGCAGACGAGAGACCCTGCGCAAAACCTGGCCGAACCAAGTCCTCCCTGTGCGCAGTGCCATCAACAAGCTGCTGTTCGGCTCGCCTGTTGGTCTCTCTGTCCTCCCCCAACAAGACGTGCGGATCCTTAAAAAAATGCTTCCATCCGAATGAATTTTGATAATAAATAACAGTGGCAGAAAAATCTTCTCTTTCCTTTTTGCGTGTTCGCTTTATTTTTGTTATTGTTCTCACTTTTTACTTGGCATTGTCAAGTTTCTTCAGCCCCACAGCAACCTGTTCCCCCCAACCATTTTCCCTGCAGCTGGGAGGAGAGATCAGCTCAGTCTGCATGAGATCCAGCGCGCATCCTCATCCCAAATGAGGTGACTATTCCAAATGATCCGAGTCGGTACCGGAATAAAGGAGAGGAGTAGAAACTGGGAAAGTGCTGTTTAGAAAATTACAGCTTGGCTTTTAACACTTTTTAACAAGATGCGTCCTGGAGACAGAGAAAATGAAACAGATGATGTCTCTGCCCACAGATTCCAAGCTGGGAAGTTTAAATGCTTTAGTTTGAAAGTGCAGAGGTTTGAAACTGAGCAGAAATACACTTTCAGGTCCGGAGACGAAGCATGGATGAGAGCGCGGTCAGTGCGCGCAGTGGACATCCACGGCTGCCCGTCCGTACTCGGCGCTGAGCAACTCGTAGCTCTAGGAAGTGTGTGTGTGCATGGGGGGGGTATCTGTAGTGATCCC
This sequence comes from Orestias chungarensis, assembly GCA_032876305.1. Lineage (NCBI taxonomy): Eukaryota > Metazoa > Chordata > Actinopteri > Cyprinodontiformes > Cyprinodontidae > Orestias > Orestias chungarensis. The sequence goes on along the minus strand of JAVLVB010000132.1, from coordinate 1,059,172 downwards.
CGCAAATCACGAGTTGCTCACATTTTCTGGGCTCCATATTTTCTGCCTCATCTAAGCTACGCCTCTGTTTCTTTTTCCTAGTGTCACGATTCACTTCAGCCCAGAGCTGAGTTGTTTTTTTCTCTTGAGTTTCTCCCAGTGGGTGAGCGGCGGCGCCCTCCCCCAGTCGCACGCGTGACCCCTCCCACCGCGACCATGGATGGGCCTGACTGGTGCTGTCAGTGGTGCTGAAACTCCAGCATCCACATAAAAAAGCGTTCAGAGGTATCTGAGTGAAAGGATGTTAAATTCTTTAGATTTGCACAATTTTGACAGTATTTCATTAAACTTTATGGATGTTAGGGAGTTTATAGTTTATGAATTCCCAGAATTAAAGGATTTTGATAAGAATTTTCTAACTTAACACGTAAAAACGTAAAACTTTAAAACAAATATTGTAACTTAAAACGTTCTCACATCTTAAAGTCAGCTTGATTAAAACCTATAAACAAAAAAATGAATAAAATATTTTACTGAAATGTTAATGTGACCTACCCAGAAGTAACAGGTTGTTCTTACTGAACTGCCAGGAAAGTTTTCTGAACTTTTCTTTCCAGAATTTATTTATATCTTTCTTCAAAACTTCCCCACAAACATAACATTCTCATTGTTTCATGTGTAGGATCATCTCCCATAATACAAAGGTTATTTTCATAGGAACCTCTGAAAAGTTTCTGAAAGGTTTTACTATTTCATCAGATCTGACAGCTTCTCCAGAACTTACAGGATAACCATTTGAAAATTGCAGACTTTTTTGAATGAAAACCTCCATTGTACATTTTGGAACTTGTATGAAGTACTGAAGCAATAGGTACAGATTTATTGCCCAGAACTTTTATAGAATTTACTTAGTGTGTAGCGGTTCAAAAAGGTGACATGCCTGCAACCCAAACTGCAGTCAAACTTAATTTAATTACATTTTGTAAATCATTAAAAGGTGGCCTGTAATAGTCTATTATCCCAATTATAAAGTAACTTTTATTCTCAGCAGAATGATTACGGATTATTTTTAATCTTGTGTTTGTAAATTTTCTGAGACTTTCATTAAAAGTGTCTCCTTCAAAGGTTAGAAAATGCTCTACCAAAAAACCTACAGTACCAGTACTTATAGGGCACTTTCCAATACATAGTGTACATAGTGTCTTTATATATATATATATATATATATATATATATATATATATATATATATATATATATATATATATACGACAGGTTTATTAATTTAAATTAATTACATTTATATGCAAGGCAAGGCAGACAAAAAAAACTGATATTTAATGAAACCTGTATGAAAGATGAAAAAATGTGAAGTATCCCCTCAAAATTTACGCATTTGCATAATATAAAAGAATAAGAAGAAATATGCAAGATCCCATCTATAAAGTTAAAAATTCAATGTAACACTCATCTTTATTTATCCCAAAGGGAAATTGAATATTCAATTTGCCTTTGGGATGAATAAAGTATTTTTGGTTTGATTTGATTTGCTCTGTATAATTATTTCCCTAAGGTTGTGAAAAAAGTTACACATTTATCACTAACGTAAAACTGATTTTATATTTATACAGAGATAAACAGAAAACCTGTGGCCAGAAAGATATCACTGTGTTAAACGCTCTGCATCTGGATGATCAGGTTGGTTTGAAGGTAAAGCGACATAAAGGAAGTTCTTCCACAGCTAATTTAAACCTCACATCACTCTAAGTAAGGAATTTCACTTCAGGCAGCAGCAGGATCACATCATACCATGATTCTGAGTGACAGAGCAGGGTAGGAAGCTTTAAAGGACGGTTTCATGTTGACAAATTTTCTATTAGGATTTATGACGGGTCCATAATGGACGGAGCTATAAGCTGTTTAAACAGGCAGTAGGTCTGATGATAGTGTGAATGATAAATTGTGGTTGATGAACTCAACAGTAATATGATTCCCTAAGCTTCTTGTTCTGGTTCAAAGGGTTGAATAATCTCTGATTGGTCCACTTTGTTATTACTATTTATCATTTTATTATTACGTTAACATTATTGCATGTATATGCTACGATAATTGATTGTTGTGAGAATGTGGGAAACATTGCTTGAACAGATTGTTTTTTCTACATGAACTGAATCACCCGAGCAGGAACTGCCGGAGCTTTTTATGAACGTCTGTTTCATTAATGCACTGTTACATTTTCTCTGTCTCCTCTTAACGCACTGACATCCGTCCCTTTCTGGAATACTATTAAAGCCTTTTTTCACCATCACCCCCATCATGTGGATGTAAGCATCATGATAACACAGTTCAAGTGAACCAGCATGTTCCAGAACACAGTCTGTCAGATGACAGCAAACAATAGCAAAGACAGCCGCCATTTTTGTTTCTGGCATGTAATCCCAGTTCACCAGATCAGCGATGTGTGAATGCGTGGCTGATTTATAGTCAGGACTGACTTTTCATGTCTCAAGTATCCGCTCAGCATACTTACACAACTCCTGCTGTATTTGTGGAGATGCTCTGATGTCTCCCTGAATAAACTGTATATTTGATCTGCACAGGCGGCAGATACACATTCAACAGATACATATACCTTTTATCATGACTTATCATGACATGAAAGGATAAAAATCTTTAAAAAAAATATCAGAGCAAAATTAAAGTGAATGGAAATGAATTTGAATTTGAAGGAATTGTTGCTATGTAGAAGCTCTTGTTTTAAAGCCTTTATAAATTTTTGCTTCGCATCTGTCTGAGCAAAACTTAAATGGTGAAAATAATGTGGAAAAACTATTTGAATGTTGCACAAATAGGCAAGTGAAGGAATCAAAGCTGTTTGAACTTGAAAAGTCTTTTGTACTGTTATAGAAAATTAACAACAAACTCAATCTCTTTGCACCATAAATGTGTCACTATGTAACAAAACAGTATTTTTTTTTCTATAACGTTTTAATGATTTGTCAGAATAAAGAAAATCCATGTATTTCATGGGAATAGATGGAAAACTTTAATCATTAATTTGATGTAAAGGAAAATAAGACATGGTTCTTAATGCTACATGCTACAATAAAAAATTTGAAAGATGTGACAGATGGATGGATCCCCTAAAACTATAAGATTAGTCAAGCAATTGTTTGCTGTGGTTTGTTGAGTAACAACAATGTACCACACATTTACTTTGGAAGCAGTAATTTTTGACATACAACAGAGTTCAATAAACAAATCTGAAACAAGATTTCAATCATGAAATATGTCCAAGTACACAAATAAGGGGACAAAATTCCCTCCTGTTTTAGTTGAAGCTTCAAGTGTTTCTCTGAAGCTACGGTTTTATTCCTCATCTGTGAGCACTGGTTTGGCTTTCTACACATTTGGCAGCTTGTACGCTGCGGCAGAAGCTCATTGTGGATGTATGTATGCTGTTGAGAGGGGGTTTACTTTGCCAGGCTCTGTTTGCAGACCGGGAGATGTCAGAGAGTGCTGCAGGTGTCAGAGAGCCTCTTCTTTCTTCCGCAAACACCATAATTTTCTCCGCTCCTCGTTTTTCCCATATCAAGATTATACAAACATTAGAATGGTAATAATTTACAACGAGAGATTAAGTTTGGTTGAACTCTGCTTTCTTGGAGGTCCGTTTGCATTAATATTGTCCAGTGTTACGGACTCCAGGCTTAAGTTTGCCCCGTAAATCTCTGTGAGCAGCTTTCCATCAGACAGTGAGAATGTTGATCAGACTGATCAATGATTGATTATGGTCCCAATGACGACTTTCCTGCCAGATGAAACCTGGTGGCTAAAAATGAATATTTTAACAGAAATGTCTTTTTAAAACAAACAGCAGACATTTTTATGGAGTCCAAGCATGATTGACAAGGAAGAGGATTTGGTGCTGGCGGCTTCCATCTGCGCTCAAACGTGGGAATCGAACCCAAATTTACCATGTTACATAATCAGGTTCCTGATATAACACCTTAAGATGTGCATCAGACGTTTTTTGTTTGACCCTGTTGTAGAAGGGTCTCCAGGTAGTTCCTCATTCATCCAACAAGTCTGTGAATAGATATTTACTGTGTATAGTACTTTACTTCGTATTGACCTCTCAATGACCTTTATACACTTAACTTCACTCACAGACATGTATGTAGTGATACACGTAAACTCAAATCTAATTTTTTATTCATTCGTCAGTTATCATCCATATATATATTACAGCTAATCCAACCAATCATCAGCTTTTCCAACTACCCATTCACCCATCAATTAGTTTGTCCAATAATCAGTATAGCTGGGTTTGTGTATTTCTTTCTTTCTCTTCAGCAGTTAACATACACTAACGTTATGATGCTTATGGACAACTAAGGGAAGCCCAGATGATAATGTCTTTGTAAGATTTAAACTCACAATAACTGACAGTCTGTTCAAAGACACACCTGCTTATCTATATTAAGTCAAACACACAGCTTTTATTGTGTAAAAAATTTATAATCAGACATGATACCGAGGAAGACAATTATGAACCTTCAAAATCTGGTTAAAAATACATTTTCCAGGTCGTTGAAGGTATTAAAATCAGGCTCATTTGACCAAGAACTGTTAGAGCATTATTTTAGAGGGCACACTAATGGTTTGAATCGTATTTCGCTTGAAACCTTCGCCTGGTTGAACGCGCCACCATGGTCCCTGACGCCAGAGGCTGGGACCTGTTTCGGCCCACAGGCACCACCTCTCTGGGCAAGATCATTCAGTCACATGGAGTCCTCGTGATCCTAACCAAACAGTCCAATCTCCGAACCTCTGCATCTGCAACGTAGCTAGAATCTTAAGTTTCATGATCATTAGTCAGTGGACCTTTAAAGATCATATGCTTCTGTCACTAAGTCATACCCTTTCAAATTTCTGTCCATGTCAGACACAAATCCCCAATAGACTCCTTGAACAGCCTATAGTCATCTCCCACCTCGACTACTGCAACACCCTCCAATTGTGAAGACTATCTGGAAGGTAGCGTTTCATCTTTTATCAGCCTAAACCTCTGTTTGATTGAAGTCGGCCCACTTAACAGGACGGCAAACGTCTAATTCAAAGCTCTGTCAAAAGCTTGTTGAACCGGTTGTTGAAGGAATGACCAACAGCCAAACCGCAAGTCCTCACCATGTAGTTGTTATAGTCATCCTTGCTCCAACACAGCTCCATCACATACGATACAGTATGGCATCAAGTTTGGCAAAGTCTAGCAATGAATTTATATGACTCAGGTGTTAAAGCAGGGGTTCATCTAAAAAAATGAGCGATAAACAGAAGCAGGGAAATACCTAAAACATGCAGGTCATTTGGACCAGAGGACCAGGGTCGGCAGCGCTTACGATGGATAGTGCATGGCTTCAGTCACCTGTATCCCTAATGGGTGTAGAGGAACTGTAGTTTCGTTCGTGGTCATGTACCCTCATGGGATGCGAATGACAATAAAGGAATCTTGAATGAATCTTGAACCAGTGCCCTAATCTCTGGACGATCACTTTGTAGATTTCTCTCTGTGCCTATGCCGTGCCTTACCTAATGTCCTTCCTTCCATGTAGGGTATTGTACCCTCATGTGTAAATGGCCTTAGAAAAAAGTTTCTGCCAAATGCAAAAGCAAAAAAGAAACATTATGAAGGAATAATTAGGCCGGAAGTGCAAACATTTGGGCCTGTATGGTTCTTTTACGTTGACAGTGTCCATAGCTAAAGAAATCTCAATGCTTATCTAGTGGCCATCAAAAACAAAAAAAACTTTTTCAAAAAAATGAATTGTTACAGGCAAGTTTACTAAGGACTGAAAAAAAATAGTGGAGGACAAAACACTTATTTGCACATTATCGCGTTATTTAGCAAAAAATAAATAATTTAAGAAATCCTAACTGACCTTAAACAGTAAATAGAATTATAAATGGCTTTTAATGCTGTGTATAAAATTATGATTATAACTAAATAAAGAACTACAAGATATCAAACACAAAGTTTTAAATGGGGTCAATATATAGAGCCTGAAGACAAATAACAGCAAACTCACCGATATTTAACTTTTATAGCCTTTATTTACAGCAGTTTCAATCAGCATATTCAGACAAGTCTAGCATACCAGGAAGGGACAAAGTCAAAGTCTTTGATGCCTCTTAATTTTTAGCAGTAAATAAAAAAGCAACTAAGCTACAGTGAAACAATCATTAGCAGAAGATTAGAATAGAAAACAGCAGTTTTACAGATAAAACCTCTGGTATGACGTCACTGTGCTCTTCATCATTAGTAAAGTTACATTTACATGTAATCCAGACTGCTATATGTACATTGTGGCTTCTGGGGCCGCTAGGCCCCTGCCTGGTGTGGGGTGTCCTGGGCCCTGATGTGAACACCAGGCAATGTAAACCAGGCTAATGGAAAGTCTCTTCGGGCGCTGTCGTCCTGCACCTTCATGTTCAGGTAGAAATCCCCGGAGTAGAGGAACAGCAGAGCCCCCTCACAGACCGAACTCTCCGTGGGTTTGACCTGCGCCCGACAGGAAACGGGAGAAAAGCGGAAAAAGGTTCAAAACAATAACAAAACTGAAAAAAAGGCTTTCATCTTCTGAGTCTCCAAACTCTTTTTTCTGTTTAAAACTAAGATTTTTTTATTGCATGCAGCTTGTTTAACATTCATACAATAGTTTTTCTTCCCCGTTTTCAAGCAAAGGCAAAGGCTTTCTTCTTAGATCCTTTCTCTGATGAGAATCTCAGTTAGGATTTTATTCAACACAATTAAGGAACTTGAGTTTTTCACAGATCTGCAGGGGGTTTTTTTATGACAAAAATCTGTTTTGCTGTTCAGAAATGATCTATTTTTTGTTTATTACACACACAGTATTTGTGAGGGTAAGTGATTGCATAATCCCACAAATAGTTTTAAGTTTGTGGTTTTCAGTACTTCCGCGTAAGCTAAAATCTAGTCTTCATCATCTCCACTGTTAGGAGTTGAGACAATCAGCACCAAGGAAAATACATGTCACCCTATGACTGGCTGCTCTGACAATGCCGGCCAATAGCATGTTAGCTAGCTATTTGTAGGGTGTATTTTCATTATAATTTGTTAGAAATGAAAACAGTATATCTAAATGCTAATTAAAAAAAAAAAAAGTATAGACAGAGTTCCAGCAAATAACTTTTATTACACACAAAAAAAAAAATCTGTGAGCACAAGTACTCACAGTGGACATTTGTTAGCATCGATTATTTAGAGTTTCAGTGCCAAACCAGCCGTCCAACATCAGGTTCAGGCAGGTACAGGCTGGCTATGTAATCTGAATTACTTGTAGGGACTCTGGTTGAGCAAAACAGGAGACATGTCTGTCTTCAGTCTTCTCAGCATATAATTATTCTATCTAACTAATAATCTGCTCTACTTTTCCCTAAAAAATGATATTTTAGTTTAACTCTCATTTTTATTTTACACTTCAGTTAGACTAATTTATGACGATTTCTACACTGAAGAAACATTACTACTATTTAGTTTAAAGAGTTTAATGTTGATCTAGTTATACTTCATATTGTATAATTCATAAGTATAAATAGCTAAACTTCTAAGGATTCTACTGGGATTTTTCAATAACTAGCAAAATAGCAGTTTATTATAATAAATATCAGCCAAATTCTGTACAAATAATGACAAGAACTAGCAAATCTACTCATAAAATGTCAAAAATAAACTCAAATAAAAAATGTCATAATGCATCAGAGTACATACGTAACAAAAATCAAGGCCTAAATCACTAATTAAACTTCTGATACTTTAAACATCTTTTTTTCAATCCAACCTCCAAAAATATGTATAATTTATAAGCAAAAATGGTAGTTTTTGAAAAATTTTACCAGTTTGTTTATTTTGTTAAATTCATAGTCATTCTATTTTTCCAACACAACCCTATACTGGTTTGGTCTGAAACAGACAGAGGCTCCCGCTATGACTCACCAAGTCGATGAAGAAGGTGTTGGAGCCGACGAAGGTGACCGCCTCATCCAGGTCATAATTTTGGACCCCGTTCTGGTAGTCCTGATATAGCATCACGGTCAAGGACAGCGGACCCACTGGGTTCTTGCTCAGGTTGGTCAGCTTGACCTCCAGAGTCAGGGCGTCGCCCACCGTACAGTCAGCTGCCACATCGCAGTCGCACGCCTTCCCGTTCACCAACACATCTGAAACGAGAGAAGGGAAAAGTTTCAGAAAAAGCTCTCAGAGAATCCAACTGCATCCAAAAGATGTCTTTGCATAAGATCCCGCAGACCATAATTAGCCAATCACACAGCTCGTCAGAGACGGATCTGTTTTTCCTAAAATAAGTCTTGTTGCCACCGGCAGAGATAGAGCTTAACTCTGAATATTAAACTGATTTCCCTCCTTTTAATCTCATGCATGAAGAATTTCTGTCTTGAAAAGAAAAATGAGACTTGTCTCTGTAGTCGAGTGGATCCACCCTCCCTGCTGTCACAGCCAATCAGGAAACAGTGAGTGACTTAAATTCGATTTTTCTGATGTTTACCGGCAACTCTTGATGTGGCCCCCGTTTGGTTCCGGTGCCCACTGAGACACAGAGGCCTGCTCTGAACAACAAGCCCAGGGACTTTAGCGCAGCACGCTCCCATTGGGGCTCAGAACCCTGAACCTGAACATACGGACACAGGGGCCACGATCACCCAGTAACGGCGCTTTCTAGTGTCACGCCGGCGGCTGTGATGAACACTATGAGTCACAGGGACTGTGACGGCCTGATGAAAGAGTCGAGGCACCTCTGGTGCCGCTGGTGAACCGATCTGATGCGTACAGCGGGGGTGGGTCGGGGGTGAGAGGAAGGAGAGACTGTCCAGGAGGACGGACAGGATTGGTCAAAAGCGGGAGGGACCCTCGACAGGGTGACCTTTAACTAAACATCCAGGTCAAGCAAACTTCCCAACTCAGTCAAGCACTACTGGTTTTCACAGCCAAGACAAGCTCATTGTTAACTGTGCCCTGGGTAACAACTGAACCTGCATCATTTTCTAAAAAAATTCAGAGTTTCATTGAGATTTTTTCCTATTTTGTCAGTTTTGAGCCATAGACTTCAAAATAGTTTACTGGGATTTTAGGATGTAGGTCAGGGATGCCCACACTTGTTGAAAAATCTGTAAAATGAGTTGAATACAAACTTAGAACTACCTTTTGCAGTGATTATGGCTTTTAGGGTATTAGTCTATCAGCTGTGCTGGATTTATAACAACAATTTCCAGGTTCTACACTGGTTAAAGTGTCTGTCTTTTGACTAGGCAAATAATGAACCTCTTATCTATCTTGTTCATTGTAGCTCTGACTGTATGTTTCTGCTAAATGGCAAAAATAGTCTCAAGTCTTCTAACGGGGTTGCAGGATCACCCAACTAAGCTCTGCATGTCTTTCCAACACTTTTACCTGAAGAAACAAAAACATGTCCACAGTGTCCTGATGAGTAGAGATCATTTGCTTTATCAGGTTCTGCTTAATGAGAATTCAATTCAAATAATTGCTGCATTAATGCCTCATGACTGTCACAACGTCAGGTAAGAGCTCAAAATCTGGGCAGCAGAGATGGTTTTTCACTTACACTTCCTGGATGAGACCATCCGTTGTTAACAAGTCCTGCTAACCCACCTCATTTGCTTTTGCCACTAGTCTTTAAATCTCAGACATGCAGTTTAGTTAGACAGTTAGGAAGAAAGACATAGTCAGGGATTTGTAAAAGAGATTATGTAGAATGACATCATCCCAACCATCCAAAAGTAGCAAAAACAACAAAAGAACACATCAAAAACCAACGGGAACAACGAAATTATGAACAAAAGTCAAACATAAGATAAATCTGATTTGAGGTGACAAGGTTACTTCATCACGTGTCGCAGTTCAAGAACTGGCTAATCACACACATACACACACTAACTGATCCCAGTTACGCACAGACATGCTAAAACAAAAGCACTCAAGTTTATATCACATCATAATTAAAAAGATCTCCTTTGTTACGAGGTAGAAAAACAAATAAGCTGGACGTTGGCAAAGGTCGATGTAATCCATCAGTACAGGTTTACAGGTTTCTAAACAATTTTAAGTTCCATCTTTTAGTACCGTGAGAATAAATATTCACATATGAACAACCTTTAAGACACCTGCTGATGATGTAGAGTGGACATTTGAAGAAGTTCACAGCAGGGTCAGACTGTGCAATGTGGATAATTAATATAAAAAGAAATAAAAGAATAAAGAAATAAAATATTAGATGTTATATGTCTCAGTTATGTTGCTAATATTTAAAGTTCAAGACAGGAAAGTAGGTAAATGACTGAGCAACTTTGTTAAGATGGAACATGAACCAATATGACTTTGGTTTGTAAAGTTGCTCTAAATGAGCCTCGATATTTGTGAATCGCAGTCTTATTGACAGATAACGGCGCACCATGAAACTCAAAATGGCTTTGAGGAAAACCATGATATAGATAGATATGATTCTAAACCTTAAAGGTACTGACTGCAGCACTGGAAAAAGGAAATTTACATAAGAAGCTTTTCATTACATGTCTTTTTCTTTTTTATTTAAAGCTATTTGAACTGTCTTCTTCATGATATGTGCTGCACAAATACCATTGCCCCCGCCTCGTCTTGATACCGACATGTATTTTTGCTAATGATGCACTCGACCAGTTTTGGCTAAAACGAACACAACATATCAGGACAAAGAGCTCACAGCTTCTGCAGATCCTGTTCATGAAGCGTTTAAACAACCACAGCGTCTCTTGGAGTCGCTGAGTTGAAAATGAACTGCTCAGACGTACCGTCTTCCATCTGATAGCTGTAGCTTAGGTGATTCAACAGTGGGACCCTAAACACATCTCCATACCATAAAATGCAGAGCGGTGCAAATATCCTTATAATAGGGTTTGTGAGACTGATTAGGTCAGAAGGAAAATTACTTCATGTTTTTAGTAAAAACTGTTTTTAAAAGGTTTTAAAGCTATTACATCGTCACGTGGAGTCGGTTCCTGGTTACTGTTTGAACTGCTTTAACATGTTTCTTTCCAAGTTGCCGTCATCGTGCTGAATTTACCTAATTCTTTCCTGAAGCATGTGTCCAAATTGGAAATAAAAAATATTAACAGGTGGACATGATACAGTCACCCTACGTGGCAGACCAGTTTTAGATTTGCCCAAGTTCTGATGGATATGGATATAGTCTATTCTGATCTCAACGCTTTATGCTGCTATTAACACCTGTAATCCTTGTCTTTTGGAAGCAACGTGTAAAAAATTAGTATTTTGTTGATTAACTCTGAGACTGCATGCAGTAAAGGCTTCCCTGCTTGTAGGAGTCTACCATTCTTATTATGGCATATTGGATTTCTTCATGTACAGCAGAACCTGTCGGTGAAGAAATCGAGATGCGCACGTTTGTGTACGAAACAACCGTTTGAAAGCTGGCATCACTAAGCCTTTACTGACCCCTTGGTAAGTAGATATATTTAGTTTGTTCAAAGTCTTGTTGCTAGGAGATGTGCAAATTATAGATAGCCAACATTGGTTCTAAAAGTGGGAATTCATTTTTTCACATTAAAAGTGAACAAAAAAGAGGACTGTTAGTCTCATGATGAACACACACACACACACACACACACACACACACACACACACACACACACACACACACACACACACACACACACACA
>JAVLVB010000132.1:1020809-1047324 GCA_032876305.1 Orestias chungarensis | reverse complement strand
ATATATTCAGTATGTGTAAAATAGAGAGGAAAAAAAACAAATAAAAGGCAAATTTTGTTACAGAGCCATTAAAGGGGAAGGAGTCTGTATTAAGCTGTGAAGCTTCTGGTTTTGGCTCAGAATCTCAGCAAAAATGTGTGGATGTAACCCAAGAGGACCTGAAAGATGAACCATCTGCTTTGCGTCTCTTGTTGCGCTAAGCCGGAGGTCTCTGTGTGAAATCCTCACATCCTGTGAGTCCGCTGGTGAAGTTAAACGGTTCGTCTGCAGGATTGACAAGAACCACTAATTTCACTAAGGATGAAAACCATTTACTTCCTAGATTAACCTTTTTTATGTCTCATGAAGTAATTAATAAATAATCCAAGTCTCTAAAATGCACATTTAGGGATTTAGAATCTGTTTTAGTTTGCCTGTCAAATTCACAATCTACTTTGAACCTTTTGAAGCAGACCATTCAAACAATTACAGGAGTCGTACAATGAAACGGAAACACCTGGTTTTAGAACACAATAATTTATTAGTATGGAGTAGGGGCTCCTTTTGCGACCAATAAACCATCTATTCGTCTGGGGAATGAAACATATAAGTCCTGCTCAGTGGTCAGAGGAATTTTAAGCCATTCTTCTTGCAGGGTAGTGGCCAGGTCACGATATAATGCTGGTGGAGGACCAGCCTCATATCGTTTCCTGACTCGCTCATCCAAAACACCCCAAAGTGGCTCAATAATATTTAGATCTGGTGACTGTGCAGCCATGGGAGTTTAACTTCACTTTCATGTTCATCAAAACAATCTCTCACCAATCTTGCTGTGTGTATTGGTCCATTCTCATCTTGACACATGGCACCGCCTTACGGATACAATGTTTGAACCATCGGATGCACATGGTCCTCCAGAATGGTTCAGTAGTCATTGGCAGTCACGCGCCCATCTAGTAAAAGTAATGGTGCCAAGGGAATGTCATGATATGGGAGCACAAACCATCACTGATCCACCCCAATGCTTCATTCTGGGCATGCAACAGTTTGGGTGGTACGCTTCTTTGGGGCTTCTCCACACCGAAACTTTCCCAGATGTAAATGGTGTGTGTATTGCAATATTTTGAGCAAAACTGTGCTCTTATCCTTTTACTGGTGCAATGTGCAATTATTGAAGATTGGCCACCAGGCTGGTCCAATGTACCTATGAAACCTCTCACACTAAAATAACAGCTTTTTGAGTTTCATTGTCCAACCCCTTTAATATTTTGGTTTTGTGGCTTGTAGCTTTTAACAGGTTTTCTCAGGGTTGTTCTCCAACTCCATGCACCATTTGTTCAACACAGATTCTCTTCTCCTGGCTTAGTAAAAACTTCCCCATAGCATGAACTGCCATTACCCTAAACTACAAGTGGACAAAAAAAAAATTAGTATGTAGTCCACAAAGTTTAGTTCTGGTTTTATCATCCCTATTTTTGCATGATCTGTTTAGCAACAGCTTAGGCACATTCAGATTGAAATTGTTGGTGAGAATCTGTCTTTAATTCATGACAAATATTTTAACTTGGGTTCCGGTCTGCACTTCTGGCCATTGTAACAAATAACTATGCTTTTATGTAAACCCTTCTAACATTTTCATCCTACTGGAATCTGAACTTCCTCCCAATTAAATAAAGTTCATTCCTGGTGTTCATGGGTGTGAAGGGCCACAGTTGTTTGCGACTTGCTGAAATCCAATAAGACCTCCTCTAAAAGTGCATAAAACTGCCAAATTTTATGGTTCAATCAAAAAATTACCTTGCTTGTCAATCACCAGCAAATAGAGGGTGAAATAATATTTTGTCTGTGTATTTCAGCTTCCCAGGCTAGATTTGGTTGTACATTTTAGTTATGCTCTAAGAGAAGATCTGTGACCAATTAACTCAGATAAGCAGGGATCTAATGTATTTAAAGGTTACGTTTGTTAAACATTTGTTTACTTCTCGTTTGCCTGCCAAATAATTGCTCCCCAAATAAGTGGTGGCAACAAGCTCACATGTTGTTTAAAACTTTAAAGCCTGTAAACACGGTCATGATGGCAACCAAAGATCTGGAAGAAGTAACATCGCTGTGTGAAAATCCTGCTCCACTCAGTGCTGACTGAGCAATAAGTGCGTAACAGTGGGAGCATGTGGGTAAAAGAGTCGCACCAGATGTCTTGATTTTAATGTATTTCTGTTGCAGCTCCTAAGAGATTTAATAAATCAGGAGGGGAGCATTAGCATTTATTCTTTCTGTCTAACAGAGGTGAAGTATGTGCAGCTCTGTTGACCACTTATGTAACATGAGGCCGTGATTTTGTGTGTCTGGCTATAACCTGCAGAGGCAAAGAGTTCAGCTGCCATCACAACAGCGTGAAAAAGGTGAGTAGGAGCACAGGGAAAGTGTTGACACCTTCTACCAGAATGACAGTCCAGCACCTCTGTCAGGATAATCGGTTGAGCGCAGATGGAACGCGGACCAGCGCATGCTGATTTGTTCATGCTTCGAACAAAACGCTGCGTCTTACTACGGCTGTCAGCTCAGCTCATAAGAGTCACTCCTCAGCATCACTGTAAGCAAGACAATTGGGCGAATCAGGTCCATGCAAATAAGAATGTCATGTCCAGGTTTATGGAGGCCTGTATTTCTGACAGAAGCACTTACAAAAAAAATACAGTGACGACTGTTTGATATACAACAGAGTATATTGGCTGTGTGGCTTCATGAGAACGATGTGTAAAAGTTAATAAATCCTAAATAGATAAAAATGTTATAGTCATGGTCATTATAAGATACATGAATTTAGTTTTAATCTTAATATGTTCAAATAATTCCGCATTTGGACCAATTTAAAAAGTAGGCCCAAATACATACATACAACCTCAGTAGCACTTTTGCAAGTTGAATCTGAACCATGTGGTTTATCTAGGCATCAGCAAGCGTCTATGTGAATGTTAGGCTCTGTTATCCAATCCAAGACCAGTTTTGAAGCTAGTGGTGTATTTGTTGTTTGATTTTCTTTAAACTTAAAGAATGTCTAAGTCATCCTAATTCACTATTTTTCATTTTAAAGCGCCCAAGAACCAATGCCAGCTAAACACAAGGCTGCCTCCACAAGTCCTTTGGTACATAGTTCTCCCATGACAAAGCCTCTCCTTAAACAGTTCAGATATATTTCATAGCATCTTGGCTTAATCCTTCTCTTGCCATTGAGCAGAAGGTTATGTCAAACAATAAAAAATGTCAAATATGGAACAGCGATCTGTTAATTGGTATATAGGGATTGAACATTAGCTTTTTTCAGGACAGTGACACTGATGTATGATGTGCTTTACCTTTGGTGGTTCCAATCTTTTTTTCTTTTTTATTTAATGCTAACAGTATAGGTCATCCTCCAAGCTTTGGCACAGCAGAGAGGCATCCAAAGCCTTTATACTCCTCAGGAGGTGTTTAAGCTGATCATGTCAAAATCTGCAATTAAAAGTACCGCAAAAAACTTGCCATGCTGTTTTTCTTGTAAGTAGACATCACTGAGTTATACACAACTTTTTCTTTGCATTGGTATATCTAGAAAGTATTTTAAAGGTCTTTCATACGGGCAAAGAAAAACTTCAAGTGGGCTTCCATCCATCATCTTCCCCTTAAAGGAGGTCAGTCGATTGACCTAAGACGTCTCTGTCTCCAGCCACTTTAGCCAAGAACAGTCCCTCTAGCATTTCCTAGGTCTTCATCTGGGCATGTTCCTTTACAACTCCGCAGGAGGCGTATCCTAAACAGATGTCTGAACCATCTCGATGGGCTCTGCTGGATGTTGTTCTACTCTAAACCCCTCTTGGACCAAGCATCTTACCCTATCTCTAGGGTAGAACCAAACTTAGATGTTTTTGTCAGAAGTGGTGTTGACGAATTGGGTTGGTTGAGGAGTAAAACTACAATAGTTGTCAAAAACGATACTGGCGCAGACACCCTTTGGAGAAATCTCATTTTGCCAACTTTCATCCTTGATGGTCATTACCCAAAGACTGAAGGTAGATGAGGGTAAGAACGTACATTGAGTGGTACATTCACTCAGCTGTCTCTTCAATCCTCTCACATTGGTAAACAAAACCTTAAGATTACTTGGGTATCCATTGTATCTAAAACTTTAATTACCTAGGGTGAAAATCACTGGTCTTAAATGTAAAATGCAAGTGTAATTGATTCTTTGAGCATTAACAAGAAATTTTTTTTTTGAAGTTGAGCAAAAGTGTAAGCAAACTGCACCAACAGTGACATTTTCTCGAGGCTGAATGCTGAAACGAATAGTGACTAGGTCACAGAGGTCCAACAGCTCTGCCCAGCCGGTGACTGCTGTTGGGGCAGGGTCACTGATGAATGCTCAGATGGAGGCGGAGAATGTGCTTTCAAAGGTTGAGGTGTGCGGCAGTAAGTCTAAAAATAACCCACCAGGCTTCGATATTTCCCTAAAGCCATCTGCCCCCTTTTAGAATCATCCCCATAACAACCACTCACATGATATGTGTTGTATTCTCTATGAGCGAATGACTCCAGATTCCATCTCCTCTGGTGACAACAAGTCGGGAACATGCTGGGGGTGTCGCTCTGCTCATATTAGGTGAACAGGAACCATTTCTAGAAGACCAGTTCGGACCAGGAAGGCCGCTCAACTTCAGTTTTGTCTCAAAACAAACATAATCAGACAAAAAAAACTAAATAAACACATTCTGATTTAATTAAATAAGGGAAACAAATATCCAGAAAATAACTGAAATTTTGGTTCACATCGGTAAAAGATGTGAAAAAGTAATACTTGGAAAAAACTGACACGGCATAAATTTCACCTTTACCAGGATGGCAAAATAACTTCAGGAACAATTCACTGACTTATCGAGGAGGTCCTAGAAGAACAACAAAATCAAAAGCAATGCAAAACTAGCTTGTTGAGGTCAGAGGTCATTTATTCAATGGCAAGAAAGAGGGAGGACAAAAATGGCCTGATGACCAAAAGAACATCAACCCATCTCACATTAGCAGTAAAAACACTTTAGGGATTGAAAAAAAGTGCGGAATATATTCTGTAGGTTGCGAAAAACAAAATAAAAATTTTGGGTAAGCTGCTAAACAATGAGCCAACACACACCACTACACGACCAAAGCTGATTGAAACTCACTTAAATGACCTTAAATGATCAAATTGTGACGGAAATGTAAAAAAATCTCTTTTATTGACTTTTAGACAACACAGCAATGCAAACGTAATCCTTCCCCAACTTTTGCCAGTGCAGCTTCTCTTAGGAAAGACCTGAGAAATCCTTGTCAGTCTTTGTCTGTCTTAAAACCCACCATGTGTATAATCACTTCCCTGCTAGCCTTAGCATAATCGACAAGAGTCCGCCTAAAGAAGCGCACCTGACTGTGTGCTGTTATCAGAGTCAGCAGCAGCCTGTGGCAGAAAAAAAAGACGGTTGTGTTGAAGCAACTGTTTTCGAGATTGGTGCAACAATACCAGCTCATCTGCACAGAGGACACCTCTGCTGTATGACTCATCCAGTACATCTACCATCGCTTTCATTCCCTTCTGCTCGCTGCTGACTTCTATTTACTCAAATAAAAGTCCTCTCTCTTTTCCTCCAGCCTTTGTTCCGTCTGTGTTTCCCTATTTTTAAGCAGATGTTCACCCGGTTCGACAGGAGTCTGCTTGTAATGCGATTGTGTTGCCTGTTTTCGCTGAGTTGCACTCAAAAGCGGGCAGAATACAGGTTAAGATACTTACATGCAATTACTGAGACATTTAACAATGCTACTTAGTGACTGACTGAAAATGCACTCTGTAGCACTCCAGAACAGGATCACAGCAGAGGTGAAGAGGCTCTGCGTGAAGGGAAAGTAGCTGAACTTATACAGATCTGAGGCACAATAAGCAGATCTGTGCTGAAGATTCAAACTACTATATCAAGCAATTTAGTTCCTGGCCATAACTGTAAAAACGGCGCCTTTCAAAAGTACTCTATTTTGATTGGAATTGATTTGAATTGTATTTTGGATCAACATGAACAAGAGGATAATTGTGATGGAGAGTAATCTTAAAAGGGAGTTAATTGTGTATTCAGTCCATCTGAGTCAGTTTTTAACCTGAAATTATAAGTATTACATTGTGATCTAACTCACCATAGCTTTAACTGTATGTTTAAGGTTGTTTTCCCGAGCTTCTTTTACCAAGCAATGGCTTTTCTTTTGCCGTAGAAGTCAAGAGTTGTAAAATAATTACAATTGAATCTACAATTAATTATCCTCACTCTCAAACTGCTAAATTACAGTAGAGAAGTGGAAAAGTCTGAAGTGGAATGCAGTAACTTACTAAAATATTAAAAAGGAATATGTCAGAGACGTATTTACTTATAACGGTAAAATCAGGAGGCTATAATTTAAGGTCACAAGTAGAAGAACCCAAACATGAACAGACATGTTTGGACCGATGTATAGCATGTAGGCTAAAAGACCTCTATAGGTAGAAGAGGGGCAGAGATGAGCTTGTTAAGGATGTATGATTTGGTACGTATGATTCTGTGACTGCTTCTAATAATCTCTTTGCTGGCCTTAATAAATATCTGTCCTTGCTGTTTATCTGCTGCACCTTTCACTGCTACAGTTTACACAACATAACTGCTGATCACATAGTCAGGGATAAACTGATACAAGAGAATGAGACCCTTCAGGAGGGTTAAGAGTGAGGAATAGATAAAAGCAGGACTCGCCCTCCATTCTTTGCTTCATCCCTATGTTGTGCTAAGTGGAGTCCGGTACCGATGGTGAATGTCACTCTGTATCTGTCCATTTGCATAATTTCTACACTGATTGCTTATATATTAAATCATGATTTTATACGTAACCATTTCTCATTATTTTTACAAGGTAAATACTTTGCTGGTTTTACTGGTTTGGTCTCGGAACTGGATAGAACGGAGCTGGAGGAAGTAAGGGGTTGAAACCCACTTTCACAACAACCTAATACCTGATCAGTTTTCTAAGAACAACAGAAACACTGAAATTATGTTGTTTGAATTATCCAACTACTAAATATCCCATTGGATCTCAGGTGAAGTTTTACAAGAATCCAGATAGCTGGCATTCCAAATAACCCACAAACCAATTCAACATTTAGGATTTTATTGAAGAAAACCCAGCTGGTGAGGCCCTACACTACACTAAGTACTAGGTACAAACCGGATTCCAAAAAAGTTGGGACACTAAACAAATTGTGAATGAAACTGAATGCAGTGATGTGGAGATGGCAAATGTCCATATTTTATTTGTAATAGAACATAGATGACGGATGAAAAGTTTAAACCGAGAGGATGTATCATTTTAAGGGAAAAATATCCAGTACAGTTCTACGGTCTTGGCCCTTACGCACATCAATTGTTCCAGATTCTCTGAATCTTTTGATGATGTTATGCACAGTCGATGATAACTTAAAAGTCTTTGCTATTTTACGCTGGGTAACAGCATTCTGGTATTGCTGCACTATCTTTCTGCGCAAGAATGGTGGAATTGGTGATCTTGTTACTATCTTGGCTTCAGAGAGACACTGACACTCTGAGAAGCTCTTTTTATACCCAATCATGTTGTCAATTGACCTACTTAGTATTAATTGGTCTTCCAGCTGTTCACTATATGCTCAATTTCCTTTTTTCCAGCCACTAATTGCTACTTGTCCAAACTTTTTTGGGATTTGTTCAGACTGTGACATTTTTAATCAACATATTTTTCCTTTAAATTGTTACATTTACTCAGATTAACCTTTTTATCTGTAATCTATCTTCTATTACGAATAAAATATTGACATTTGCCATCTCCACATCATTGCAGGTTTTTGTAGGTTGAGGTGAATGTGAGAGCGTACACACATAAGGACTGAGGCCCTTAAATGGCCGAACTCGCTGCTAATGCTAAGCTTTCGGAGGAACTTTACCAGCATACGTAAAACATCATTTCAGGTCTGCAGCACATTTCTACATCAGATGTTTGATGCAATTCAAATTTGATGATTTAGTTCATACTAAGAAGTTAATATGATCACGGCGCTGGGAGCATCATTAATTTCATTTCCATTCGCTCTTACCAACCATAAAATGTCCAAACAAAATTTTGAGATAATTAGTTCAGCAGCTGCTTGTAGTCGACTCTTTATCAAAGTCACTTTGCAACAGGCAGACATTCGCATCCTTACATCCCATCCCATCCTTTTTGGACAGAGGTTTATTTATTTATGTACTGACTGAGCACTGGGCCTTCTTAGTTTCAGATAGGACATTTTTATTTACTTTTTGTATCAGCATCTAAGTTGAATAAAAGATGCATTTTTTCATTGAAGTACCTATCTTTCTTGTGTTTATTATCATTTGCCAAATAACTAATGCAACTTTATGCTAAATTTAAGAAAAAGTGAATAATTATACGATTAATCGACTAATCGTTTCAATAGTAGGTGACTACTCGACAAATAAAATCGTCGTTGGTTGCAGCCCAACATTCAGGTTCATCTAAAATGTTAGAAGGACAAGTACTTTCAGCTGAATCGTTCAAGTGAAGGTTATAAACTCACATTTACATATATTCTCATGAAACCTGGAGCACAGCCAGCCATTAACTCATGGGTCCGGTCTGAAACTACCGGCCCGTGTCTGGTCGGGAGATGAGCGCTCAGCCGGCTTTCAATATAAACATGTTGTATCAGGCCAAATCTCTGGTGATCACACATAGTCAGGAAATATTCCCCTCTATCTTTCCCAAACAGATGCAGACAGCTTTTAACAGCTAAGTTAATTGTGCCACTAAGTTGATAATCGAAATGAAATTAAAAAACATAATAAAGCAAATCTCAGCATCTTTTGTTGATCTTATGTAGCCTGGTGAAATTCAGACTAAGGTTCGTTGAGGGCAAAATAAATAGAAAGCAAAGAACATAACAGATTCTATCTCCATTATTTTTATTCTTAAGTATCAAATAAATTCTGTCTGTGTGTTTGTATCACAAGGTAGAGAAAGTACAAAGAGATCAGCTGGTACCTGAAATCTGACCACTCCATCAACCCCGAACAATAAACAACAATAGTGAAATACAAACATGCCATCATTAATATCAGGTCGGGTCAACAAAAACCAAACTTTTGTGAAAAAGTTGTGACTGAATGAAGTAAATCAGAGGAAGCACAGAGATGGAGGGAATTTAAAAGGAATCGCAGCCTGCTGACTACTCACTGAATCTGCTACAACAGAGCTAGATCTTGATGGATGCTGCTCATTTTCCCCAACCATCCGAGTTTTAAAAAAAACACTTTTTAAAGGGATTTTCTTGAATAGGAAAATAAGCTGTTTTATCAGAGGGCCAATTTGTCAAATTGTCAAAAGGGTGAACTGACCCAGAGCGAAGATGAGTAGATGCCAGAACGGCTGAATATATTTCACTAGACTGGTTGCTTTTAAAAATCTGTATGATATGAAAAATGCAGGATTCAGAAATATAGACTATCAGAGTAAAAATAAAGATTTCCAATTCCTAAGGAGACCATACCAAAAATTTTGTGTGCTGACACTAACTCTGGTTTCATATATTTAAGGCATTAAAAAGTTAAACGAGAATGTTCGATGTCTTGCTATAAGCTATTCATGCCTTCAGAAACATAATGTGGGGCTTGCCAATCACATCAATCATATATATGGCCAAACAACACAGAGTATAACTAAAAATTCTCAAAGAGCCATTGATTTGTGTTTTTTAATCCACCATGATCTAAACATCCACTTTGGTTTGGCTTTCACAGAAAGTCTCACAACATTTGATGCACTAAAAGACAATGCTTAGCAGAGAAGAGCTAAATAATAGTTTAACAGCGCTGCTTTCTATCAGCTTTAGCATTAACACAAGATGGGGGATTAGGGCAAAAGGGTAACTAAAAAAGGGGTTAACTGGCTACTTTTCTATATCCCTGTAGGGTTTAGCTGCACTGCTAATCCAAGTTTGCACAAAAAGAAGAACAACCAATGGCAATGATATTTACGCTCTGTCTTTCTATCGTTTATGCTCTACTATAAAAACAGATGAGGTGAGTTAGACAATCTTAAACTTTAAGGTGTTAACAGAAAAACTATGTAACAGGAAAAACCTAAATAAGCAGCTTTTATTTACAGCAACCTTTGACTGCTACTGTCCCAAAAATACAGTCATAAACCAGAATCATCCAGAAATGAAATAATAGTTAAAAGTTACAGACCTAAACTGTACAATATGGAGATATTTACAAACTAGAGAGCTTTTAACATCCAAATCTGAATTGTTTGAACGGGACACACAGCCTTTGACCTACTCAAATATTAACCAAGTGGAATGGTATGGCGGTCGAAAGTTCAGGAGAGGAGCGTGTCTGTGAAGTACCAACGGTTGTCTGCGGTGAAACAATCTCCAGGAATGGAAAACCAAACAAGGCCGTTGTACAAGAAGATCCAGCATCTGTTCAATCAGCACATCAACAACATGGACAGGGTATCGAGAGGTTTGATTGAAGAGTGCAGATACCAGAGTCAAACTGTGAAACGAGGTGGTTTAAGCGACTGTTTTGACTCATTTTAGTAAAAATCGAAGTGATTAGCTAGCCTCTCCTGAGAGTCTGGACTGTCGTCAGGTCTAACCACGGCTGCATTGGACTCCAACGCCCATTCCGCTGCCTCATTACTCTGCCATATGTCTTTTGTTATCATACTCCAACCCTAATTAGACACAAATCTACTTCACTGTCAATATTCCAACCTCACTGAATGTACAGACATTGTTAGACATGCTGATTCTTGTTTAGTCCTAAACTCAATAACAAACGGTTGTTAGTCTCCTGTGAAAATTATTCATTTTTAATAAAAAAACGTTTCGTAACCACCCATTCCTTTCAAGCGTTACTCTATGAATCATTTGACCAACCATAAAAGGAGATGTAGAAGAAAACAAAACAAAAGAACACTATAACACACAGTTTAGATTTGCTGGTTTTTTGGTTTGCTACTCAAAAAGCAGCATAAAAAAAGACATTAGTTTTCCATTGCACACAAACTAATATGTTAGAATTTTGGACAAAGTCCCTGTTAACTAAACTGTAGGTGTTTGGTCATAATAATCACAGGAGGAAAAACGTGGGAATGTTTGCAAGCTTCAAAAAAGCCCAATCCCTTCGATAAAGTATATAAGGTCTACAAAGTCTATAAAGTAAAAGTAGTACAAAGAAGCAACGTTTCATATGGAATAACCAGACATAACAATACCTAAATGCTGCTACCTGTTTGTGAAATACAGAAAAATAATCAGAACCACATACTCACAGACGGCTAAACAACTATTTTGTCATTACCTGAACATTCCTGCAAACTAAAAACAAGGCCAAACTGTAAACATTCAAAAAAGCAATGAAAACATTTTAAAGACTAAAAATTAATACAACATTTTTCTATATCCTCATTTATACAACATCAAACTGTCTGTATAGTTATTTTAAAATGAGACTATAAATTCTGATAAGAAAAGTATCTCCTTTGTGTTCTTGTCGTTTTTGTGTGTGTGATACATCACAAAAGAAATTCTTGTTGCCAATAGCCTGATTGATCTATATGCACTGTGCATTTAGGGAGACTCATTGGTTTATCTACTAACCTTTCATCTACCAAATTATATTTTTTATCTACTTTTATGCTTTGAGGTCAGATCCTTTTTCTTCTACAATGTTGTACAAGAAAACATATTCAGTCAAAGATATTTAAAAATGTATCATTACAGAAATATGAGCATCACTGAACTTTACCAATACAGTTTACCTTTATGATCAATACACCCTACTAAAACGTCCTGCAGACACAAGCCTGGACAGAGATTTCTGCTCAAATTTCACTTCAGTTCATGGTTGGTCAATGATGCAAATTCTTATGTATGAGATCAACAAGGCAGAACTCTTTAGGTTATGAAAGCTTTAAACGGATTTATTACGCCTCAGTGAACTAATCCATTAAGCACAGTGATTCCTTTGGAATTAATATGATTTGATCCAAATTTGGGTTATAAAGGGATGACCTTGCCAGCTCTATTTTACATGCCCTAAAATTAACATCTTTGGGATGGTGATATCTTGCAGGCAGATGAGGCACGGTTTTATTAAGAAAAACCCAACACGTGCTACTTTTTGCTTGTATTATGAATGTGAAGCAGGGATGGCAATATAATGAGCTGCCGGTACCCCAATAGGCGGACGGATCACTGTAGACAGCAGAGCTACCTGTAAGGTTATTATTTCTTCAACAGACTGAGCAGCAATTGGACTTCTTCTACAAGTTATTTCAGTCAATTGCAGGAATAGAAGTTCAACAAGGACTAATTTAGTGCAAAACACAGTCAAGTCAGATTTGTCTCACATCCTGAAATCTACAATGATCTATTTATGTAAATATAAAGCTCGTTAGAGGGAACACATGGAGGATAGAGTTCATATTAATAGAATAGAATTAGGTTTTGTGACGCTAGACTGTACTGTATGTTAAGCCTTTCTAGTGCAGGAATCCCTTCACGTGTAAGAAAAAACAGTCACATGTGTGTCATGTAACACATGTGAAGGGATGTGAACAACATGAAAAAACACATTTATACATGTGGATTTGGAACAACTTAAACATGTGTATAGCATACTTCCCAAGAGAAATATGTGATCACATGTTACACAAGTATAAGCAATAAAATACCACATGTGAATCTTAAGGGAATATGTGGAACCCACGTTAAAACAAGGGAAACAGGTTTTTGTTTTTTTACCACGTTGGAAATGTACACATTTGCATGGTTTTCACATGTGATTTCTACATGTGCATTTCCTGTAAGAGATGAGTAAAGCTGAATATAAAGTTTGAACAAAGCACTTGTGTCTTTATGGGTTTATTCCTAATTTTCAACGACACTTGTTAAAATGAATGGACTTGTTGCGTTCTAAAAGTTTTGGATCACTAACCTTCTCACGGCGTTGCAGATGAATGAACCTTGGTTTAAATTTGAGCCTCTGGTCCAGCATATAAGTGATGGAGATCAAAACCATACACCAGAAAAAAAAAATAAAAACAGGCACAAAGCTTATTAAAGAAAAATTGTTTGCTGACTCCATTTGTGTATTTCTGATGGGAGTGATAATAAGACAAACAAAGACAAGTTACAAAACACTTAGAGAAAAAAAAAAAAGAAACAAACTAATTATAAGATGCTTCACTGGATAATGAATCATTGTCTACAATATATTTATCTCAGGAAATACAGACAATAGAAACAGTTAAGCCAAAGCAAAAATAGACAAAAAAGTTCAGCCTCTTTTGATTTAAGGATTTGATGAACAAGTCATATTAACACCAAGGATTAAACTCTAAAACTTATAGTGTCTTACTTGGTAGAAGTATATCAGTATCTCACATCTCGGTTTTAAAATATTAGCCAACCAAAGTCATTTTTAGGCGTGTCTCCAGAATTTCAATCAGATTGAGTTCTGGACTCAGCAAAACCCATAAAAACGTATTTGATTTTCTGTTGAAGTCATACTTTTGTTGATTGGATGGAAGATTTACCTCAACTTAATAATGCAAAAACAAGTACATCTTTAGCCTTATAACGGACAGTTGAAGGTCTAGAGCCCCCATACTCAAATAGCGACCCGCTGGCCTTTTGTGGTGCCTTATGTGTTTTTAAAATAAAAACAATTATTTTGAAATTGTGCGCCAAAACCTCAATACGAGGCTGTATGGCGTGAGATTTGTGCCACCAGGTTTGCAGGCACGGAGCTATCTGAAGGAGCAATAATTGTAAATGTGTGCGTATGAATCTCAGGTGCACGCGCTCGCTGAAAGGTGCTCGGACACGCGCTCAACTCTGAAAAACTCTTCGCTCGTCCACTCAGCTCACTCTGCTCGAGCTCGGCCTCATTTATATTATATGTAAATGAGGCGCGCTCCCTGCTAATCAAAGACTGGCCTTTTTCATCCAATTAAATAAATACACAAAGTTGATTCATACTCTCAGACTCACTAACATTTCAGCAGAGTTGCGAGCGCCGACACAGAGCCGAGCACGAGCAGAGTGAGCTGATAGATTGTCACAGTTGAGCGCGTGTCCGAGCACCTTACAATGTTCGGCTCCACATACAGATGTGAGTCTGCGTTCTCAAATATGACCATAATTAAAAATCAGTACCGGAGTGGCCAAACCAAGGAGCACATGCATCAGTGTGTCTCCCTGGAAATCACACCATTTCAGCCCAGGTTTGAAACATTGGCCAAAGAAAAAAGAGGCCATTTCTCCCATTAAAGGGGACATGTGGGAAATGTGAAATAGTTCTTGAGATGCATAGTTTTTATTAAACAAAGCACAAGAAATGAGCTGCCTGAAGGCTAATTTTTTGGGGGGATCTTGAACAGGGTTATGTTTGGTTTTATGTAGTTATTTATTTTAATATATGCTCAAATTTTTATTTTAGGTAATATTTTTGTTTTTAATAATATGTTATAAATGTTATACATATGTTATACTGTTATGATACGTTATCATACACGGTCCCAATAAATGGCCCCTTGAGTCACTGAAGAAAATGTGGCCCCTCATCATTTCTATTCGAGTACCCCTGGTCTAGAGTTTTATGGAATAAGATAGCTGTCAAAAACATGTGTGCACAACTTAAACATTTGTATTTGTATCTATATGTCAATAAAGTTGTTGTACCCAAAACTCTTCTGAAATATTCGATCCACGATTACAACAAACACAGCATGCACCAAAATCAAAGATGGTAGTGAAGCATATATATATATATATATATATATATATATATATATATATATATATATATATATATATAGTAATTTTGAGCAGGCTGCGTTTGATGTGATTGAAGAGGTCTTTTAAATAAAATTAACCTAGAAATTAAACTATACAAATGTGTGGGTTACGGCTAAAATTCCTTCCAGGTTTATCAGGTTAGCTGGCAGATTTGTCTATAGTAAAAGGTGATTTAACAGCATATTTACATGTCTGTAAAAAGTTTCTTAACTCTTAATAATTACACTTTTACATAAATTGTACGTGATAAATATCAAATTATATGTGGAAGACATTGTAAAATGATCTATCAAAGAAGTACAACTTTACATCCTTAAGCAGGGGGCTTGTCAACTCTCGAAAGTCAATGCAAGTCTCGATATAATGACGGGTGAAGTTGATAAAGCGTCTTACCCACAGTGTTTTGGAGCTTTTCTCAAACTGATGTGACCACTATCACAGTTGTCTTTACCATGAATTTTATAAATCAGTAAGGAAAGGTTTATATGGCATGATTTGTGGCGAAATACTGCAAACCCCCTTCACCAGTTAGAATAAAGGTCAAACAGAATTAGCCTATGCTAAGCAATCCAAGTTCCTAGCTTCCAAATTAAATCAGCGTGAATGGCAGTACGTCTCCAACCTGTCCAATACCAATCATCCTCCTAACTCCCTCTCTCCATCACTCAGGACTGAAGCCGGTGTTCTCCTCGCGGATCACTCAGGCAGCCTGTGAATTTCTTTGCATTCTTCATACCTGCACAAAGACCTCACTCTGTCTCAATTTCTCACTCTGTCACTTCTCAACTCTATCATTCCTGCTCATTAAGCATTGTGGGACCTGCTTGTTCTTATCCATCTTCATAAGTCAAATTTGATTCTCTCTTCCAGTCCTCTGTTCTCATCACTTACCATGCAATGCCAACAATATCCGTTCTAGCATTTGGTATTAGCCTTCCTTTGTTTCTGGAAACTATTTAGTTGTTTGTTCTTTTAAATGACCACATTAAAAAAATAAATACACAAATAAACTGTGGTCACAAATCTGACACAAATGACATTTCATATGTAAGTTGAGGGTGTTTTTATTAGAAGGATGATAACTTTGAAGAAATAGCGAACAGATACTTGACTGAATGAGTAGGATTTGATTTGTATGAGACGAAAGCAGCGATATCTACTTTCTCTCCAGCGGCTCTTGTGCCAAGCTCGGTATGCTGCAGAAGCTTTGTACTGCACTTCCATAAACCACCCGCTGTGGATGCGGAGAAATGAAAAACACATTATTTTCCCGACACCTGTCTTCAGCAGGGAGTAAGAAAAACTGAAATACGGCTGATTCACCAGGTATTATGTCAGGAACAGAATGAAAAAGATAATATATGAGAGATTAAAAGAGGGGATTATGTTCAAATGACATTATAAGAGTACTTTTAGAGGTTAATCCAAGTTAAATATGTTGCAGTTTGAGGCAGACAAGTGAAGTCAAAGAGATTTTTCTTTTATAGACCTTTTAGACCTTTCAACATTACATTAAATTAGTTTTTGATATTGTCAGGTCACTTCAATAAATAAGTGATAAAAGAGGAAACTTCAGTAAAATCCAAGAAAAATGCAGTGCCAACACTGACTTGAAGATAAAGAAGAAAAAACAGTCACAATCATCATCCCTCAGGTTGCTGATGTTAATGTTTTTCCCGATCACAGTTTTCAGTCACAAGAAAACAATCTCGCCACACTCCCACACCGATTCCTAACCCACAGGCTGAATAAATGCTCTGCTGTTGAACACGAGTATACACCAGCTGATTTATTTACCTTTTATTTGGGGGGGGTGAACTCATCTCAGGACAAAGTGTGAGCTTGTGGATCACCTGTGCAATTTGAGGCAATATAATGCAAAGGGTTTGCAGTAGATTCTCCGTTTTGTCTGCTTGTGCTCAATGTCGCTTTGAATGGGATAGAAACGTTCGAGTCACAGTTTCGGGCGATAAGGTTTGATTGGAATTTTCAAGGAGGCTGTTGTGGCTGGAAGATAAACGGACCCAGACCACTGCGTATGGTCTTAGATCTTGGTCACACGGCTCCCTCTGCTCCTCTTGCCGTCCAGTTACTGTTAAATAAATGCCACCAGTGCCTTAAGATCATTCTTCAAAAAAAATGTTGTATTTGAGAGAAAATATACTCTCAGACAAAGACTATCTAACTAGATATTGGTTTTACTTGACTATCCAAATCCAGGCTGGATTACCTCCTAATGCAAAAAAAAAAAAAAAAAAACTTACCACTTAAATGGAACTTACAATATGAAGTTGAAAATGACATCTATCAGCTTTGAAGAGATGAAAAAGCCATTTTTCACCCTCCTGTGTACAAGAGTGTCTTGTACACAGGAGGGTGACAGAAAGATCAGGAAAGTATGTACCTTACAAAAAACCTAAGAGCAGGACATTAAGGAAGTCCTCACAGGTCGGACATCACAAAAAACAAATGTTCTGATCTGACTGATATAGTGTTTGAGAATAATAACCGTGACAACAGCAGACCAATAACTCAGTACCAGAACTTCCTGAAGGACCTCAAGCTATCGGTTTGTGAGCTTAAAGTCAAACTTGCAAGAAACTCCATCTTTGAATTAAAATTAGCAAATTAATCTCTGATATGTTTACTCAACTTCTGCTTTTAACTGTAGCTAAGGGCCAAAGTGTGAGATTTAACAAAGACAGGCAGTGTCAATGCATCCCATTATATTCTACAGGCTGATAGGACAAGAACACTCACAGTGACGGATTGTGGGAACCAATAGGCCATAGTTATAAATGATTTGGAATGGATTATCTGTCTGATATGCTTTAGGTAACAAAAATTTTAAATAACAAAAATAAATACTAAAACCGGCTTGAACCAACGCGTTTAGTTGGAAGCTAAATCTTGTTAAGGAGTGAATATCAGATAGAGTTCTCCCTCCTGGAAGAGGAAGCCCTCTGTGCTCCTCAGCCGAGGTCTAATTAACCAAAGCAGGCTCGCTTGTGTTCGATATAATGAAGAGGTAGAGGAGTGTCTGTATCGCTGATGAGGACCAAGATCAGAGCATCAGACACAACCTCTTGATGAGAAGCATAATCAAAAACACTTCACTGTATTATTTCAGTAATTTGTTACACATGGTAATTGCAGTAAAAAAAATTTGAGGATGTGCTCTTTAATCAGTGTGGCTAAACTTGAGTGCTTGCTCTCTCTAATAAACCACTGAGAGCAGCCTGGAAGTCTTTTTTTTAAATTCGTCTAACAATGAGCTCCTGATGCAAGCTTCATCCAGGTGAAGAGATCGCATAGTGGTCAGGTGCAAAAAAAGCTAAAACCTTATTAAAATAATTAAATAGCTTAGAAAGTGTGCAGCACCTAGTTATCGTTAGGGCTATTCCAAAACCTTTACACATAGACAGTACTGAGATTTTTCTGATTCTCCATTTAATTTCTCAGATTCAAACATCTGAAAAGTGCCGTGTACATTTTGTGAATTGGCCTTTTGAATCAATATTCTGATGCAAACAGAGATTTGAATCATTTAGAATCTGTTAAACAACTTTGGATATTAACAAATATATTTGTTTGCCCATTCGTCTTTGCAAAGCAGCTCAACCTCACCTGAACCACGTGGAAAAGGATGTGCCTTGCTTCAGAATTTGACCCAGGTGTGAACTTTCGATGGGCCATTCTAACACATTCTAACGATTTGCTTTGACCACTATTCACCATTTCACGGTAGCTCTGGCTCTGTCTTTGGGTTTGGCTCTAATGTAGCCACCAATAGGTTTTCTAACAGGTTTGCTCTCTGTATAGCTCTGCCCACCTTCACATCAACTCTGACCAGCTACCTTGTCTCTACAGAGAAAACAACACCTACAGCATGATGCGGCCACCACCATGTTTTACAGTAGGGCTGCTGCGTTCAGGCTAGGAGTTCTCCATATTAGGAAAACATGAGATAGGTGATAACATTGGTGATTGGTGACTGATAAAGTTTAAAAAAATTATTAAAAGTGTTACTGTCCAGCAAACATAGACCCAAGGTTAGGAAAAGTCAATCAAGCTACCAGATAAAAAAAATACATTACATACAAGTTACTTCTGACTTCAGTTTTTTTTTGGCAGTGACAAAAGTTAGTTTCATATTGAGCTTGTCACCATAACCACGAGCCTCCTATAGCGTTTTATCCTGCATTCAATAACAAGCGTCACTAAATTCATATAGAGCATGAAAGTGTGGTACCTACCGTGGACAGCTGTCCAGGCAGGTTGTCCATTTGCTGCTACTGTTATAGTGTTAAGAATACATGGGCATCATCTTTTCCATCACTATTTCAGGCTGATTGGTAGCCTCTTAATGGCAAAATTTGTCGAGTGGACAACTAAACAGGGTTCACTGGGTTTGTCTGAGTATTTCTTTTCTTATTTTTGGCTAATTGTTGTACCTAGCCTATGTCTTAGGTGAAACATGACGTTGAAATATTGCTCTTTGCTTTAAACTTCTTCAAAACGTCCTTACTGACCCATCTGCCGTGATACTTGTTACTTTTCTTATGATTCTGTTTGTGTTACAGAAAACCCTAATCAAATTAATGAAAAATAACTTAAAACCATGTATCAGTTTCTTTCAGCTTTCCATAACGTTTCCCTCCCACATGGAAACGTTCAAGGTGTAAGAAACCTTTACAAAGGTCCGTAGAAGGCTGGGAGAGAGGCTTCAACAAAGTGTTTAAAAAAATCTGCTCCCTGAAGTCTGCTGCTCCGTGCTGTTATTTCTTCTTTCAATTATAATTAATTCATTTTTACAAGCCGTGTAAGCGTCGGCTTGGAGATGACTTCAGACTTAAAAAAATAAATAAATCAGCCAATCAAATCATAAATTTAGCAAAACTCTATTAAATAATTCACAGTTTTTGTGGCAATAAACTAAACCTCGTGTGTTAGGAGTCTGGAAGGAGACAAGTCACACCGACAAATGGTAAGTGCTCCAGACGGATTTAGTTATTTAACGCAGTATTTAATTTGTGAAGCTTTAAACATCTTTCATTTTACTGGGACTACTAAAAGCTCCATGATATGAACATCAGTAATCAGGGTGGAATGTTTCTCTCTGTAACGCATACCTGTCTAGCTATTTTTTTTGTTTGTCCAACAGTCCGCCACTTCATGAATATGTGCGCCTACTTTAAATGGGCAACACAGTTGAAGTGCGGCAGCTTTTATGCCACATTTTTTGACTTTAAAAGCAAATGGCAGCTGAACCAACCTCTATTGTCCGTTTTTGCTCAAAGAGGCTCACTTTTAGAGCAAATGGAAAAGCGGCATGAGTGAATTTACATAAAGTGGCGAAGTCTGTCAGCTTTTGAGGCTTCTATGAATGACATGATTCTAGGGCCGTCAGTCAGTTCATCTATTTGGTCCACAGGAAAATATCTCAGAGTGGAGCTACACACGTGTAACAATAAACAAAAAAGATCTTCCAAAGGTAAACTACTTCACTTTTAAGAAAGTCTAGAGCATAAAGAAGAAAAGTCCCTAGGATTTGATTTAATATTTGCAGTAACAGAATAATTTGTTTTCCTCACAGCAGTTTGCCAGTTGGACAAAGAGGATAAGGGAGTATAAAGCATGTTAAAATGATTAATCAGAATCCAGCGTGCCTCGTTACTTTCTTCCGACGCAGACCAAGCTAGATTTTAAAAATCCGTCTGTTGCCGTGTATAAGTCAGTCTTTATGTAGGCATGCCTGCAGAGCTGACACAAAAGCCCGAGAAGAATATACCGTTCTGACAGCATGTCAGTCAGGTTGGCTGTCAGCCGAGGAGAGATTATCTTTGTTGGACCAAGCTTAGGGATTCCTTTAGATGTTCTGACGATTTATGTAAGGCAACTTGGCAAGTTTACTCAATGTCAGTGTAGGGCTGCAGTGGAAGTGATGGTGGACTAAGACAACTGCGCTATAGCTCTCACAACAGCAGCCCATCTTACAACGATGATGCCCCGCACTGACATTCATTTGCTTTTTCATTATTCTAAATATCTTAGAATGTATGCGACACCCAACAGGGAAAACGGGAACAAGAGGATAAAGCAGAAATTGAGAGAAACATGAAAAACCAGATATATTTGCAAAGTACACTAGTTATGTTCAAGATCAAGTTGGCTTATGGTTAAATGAGTAATTTATGAGATCTTAAAACGGTAACATTTAGGATTAAAAGTCAGCTAAAAGAACGAGTTTTTCTGTTCCACCTCCAGAGTGTGTCAGAAACTCATCAGCCAATAAGATGAAAGTCTGTAAGAAACACATGGCTGTTCAACAACGGCGTAAGAAATAGACACACTAGCAAGATAATTTCCCCACACAAGAGAAACCACACACAAACTTTCTCTGGAGTAATAGTCACGGACGGATTCTTCAGCAGCAGCAGCAGCTTAGGATAGCATTCACTAGCATTCCCCCTGCTGCTGGAAGAACTGTTGTTGTGAGGCATGCTGTAGAATCTAAAATAAAACAGATCTTTCCTCAGGCTGAAAATCTAAGACTTTTTTTCTAATATTATCTTTTGCTCGTCCGTTGGATCACATTGGACGCACCTCGATTCAATTTGTTACACAGATCAATTTTTCAGAGGATAAAAAAGGGGTTTTGACAACAGCACTGTTCGTTTTTGTTGCTTAATAAATGATGAACACCTACTTCCACCGTGCCACAGGAAGTCTTCTGTGATTTAAATGTTTATTTTTTCAATCACTGACCTCCGAGTCATCTAATCCCTGGTATGGTTCACAGTTCTTCTATGTTTTGTACATCTGGTCTCTCGTCTATGGTTCACTGGAGTCCCGGAGCTTAAGCAGTGGCCTCATCATCAGTTCAAGACTGAAAGATGTAGGTGATTTTATTTTCCATTTGCTCTAAGATTTCAGTGATTGGGTCACCATGTGCTGCTATTTCAAGAGTTCTTATCCTGTTTCTTGTCCGACCGCTTCATCATGGCTAGCAAAACTTAACTTGCCATTTAGAATAAACTGGTTAATTCTCAATTATTCATAATTAATCAAATGAAAAAAAAAGACATTTATGTAGACTTTGATACCTAATACATGAAAACAAAAATGTAAAATAGAATTTTGCATTCATCTAGGTTATCTTTGTTTGCTGTTACAATTTGATTGAGGATCCAAAACATATTAATGTGACAAGTCCGTTAGGGAGGGAATGTTATTTCATGGCACTGTGAATGCCGGCAATATCAGATACAACAGTAGGATTGCTCTATCTAAAGTATTGGCAGTTCCAACAAATCTGCTACCAGGAAATGAAACTCTTCAGATTAAAAACGAAGCTTACAAGCGCGTCTGGTCCAAGACAGACGACAACTCAATTAGAGCCAATTTGAATGCAACATGTAAAACTGACTGCAAAGTCATGGAACTAAGTCAGCGCAGGCTCTTGGCACACAAAGATGTAGCTGTGTAAATATGAAGGGGGAAGGCCAAGAACAGCTTCGAAGATATGAATACGGCAATGGTTTAATGTATGCACCAGAAAACCAAAATGTCACTTTTACGGCTCAAAATCAACCGCAAGCATCCAAGGACGACTGGGAGATAGTGTTGGAGGGTGGATAATATTATCTACACTGTTTTCTGAGTCTACAAATTAAAGGGGCAGTATCCCATTTACCCCACAAAGAAACACCAGGGTGATAAATATGACATATGATAATGTTAATTAATCTGAACACCTTTGTATTCCTTATTAAAAAACAAATAATCATCCCATAACCATGAAACTTGCCAGTGTGAGTAGACAGATGTTTCAACAGACAATTTTTGTATTTGATGACCATCATAACCTGCATTTCCCCATCACCAACCATTCAAACATTCAATGTACGCTTCCCATCACAGACTGCTCTGTGTGCTAAGAATGTTTTGGAGCTAAAATCAGATTTAAAAGCGCAGCAGTGGGTCTTCGTTGTACGTGCTGTACAGGATAAAGCTGCAACAGAAAGGACTCCTTTTGTTTTTGGCCAGTCACATGGAGCCATTTACAGATCTTAGCCAACGACTATCCCAGCATTCACAATTTTCAGTGTCTGAAAAAGCAACGATGAAATCAGAGCAGCGTTCAAGAGCTTACCGCTCAGCCTGGATTCAAGTGTGGATTCAACCTCGGAGAATGTTAATCCAGGTCTTAAAGGACTTGTCCTCATCTTGCCTTTGTGTTGAAAACTGGTGTGCACATGGGGGGGAACTGATTTGCAACAGAACTGAACGATAACTCGAAAGACAACAGATTTTGGGAAGTTTTAAGCTGAGAAAATGTCCCCCTTCTCGGCACGTGCACAAATATCGAGCACTTATGTTGGCTCGCCTTTCTGTGAGATGACATTTTCATATGTGACAAAAACTGGTCATTTTCTAGTAATGCTACAAGTTCAATGTTAGAAATAAACTCTTTTTTCCAATTTGAAGTAACATTTCAGGAAAACTAGGTGTAACCACCTAAATGAAGCATGTTTTTTCAGGCCTTCATACAATTCACAATTAACTTCAAATTACCGAACAAAAATTTGGTCACCAGTTAAAATTTTCTTCAGCAGCTTTCTGTTAAATTGAAGAACAAAAAGATACACACAAATACTTCTAGGAAGACTTTCCCAGACGAAAACTATGCTGCAGATGATTGCCTGCCGTTGAAGCGTGACAGCTAACGAGCAGATCTAATAGAATTTCCTCAAATCTGGCATTATTGCAACCATGTGAGCAAGTATAATTTCCACCTTCCATGTATCAGCCACTCCTTCCAGCATGGCTGACGACTGATATGTGGGACACCCGCTCAGCTGCAGGAGGGGGAAGCGAAAATGAAGACGGAAACACATGATGAATGAGCCAGACACCAGTGAGATTAGAAGTAGTCCTCTGAATAAATGAACAGATTAATGAAGTGAGGAAAAGAAGGAAAAAAAAGGAAAAGGAGAGGCATGTTGCTGCCAACGATGACACATTCCTCTCCTTCTAAATAAAAAGAGCTGGTTCCAAGAATAGGTCCACTTGATCCTGGTCACGGGCCGCGATCACAATCATCATTAGCACCCTCGCGGTGTGATTCTCAACACCTTAGCAAGAAGTTGCAGCGTGTGACAGGGTGAGATGATGTCACGCAACTGAGTTGTGCTGTTTCTTTCCCAGTAAACTGCTGCTGCACGGTTCAGAGCGTCGGCATGCTTTGCACTCGTCGGCTCAGTGCGGCCCTCCTCGTATCTGGCATTCAAGTAACACGGAGGTTAAGGGGGAAATTCACCGGGGTCGACGTTGCGTTTAAAAATATCCGACGTACGACATTTGCCCACATACTGTACTTAAATACCCTCGAAGCAATTATTTGTTCATGTCAGTGCAATACCCTCTAAAGCCAACACAAGAAATAACACAATAATGATACGTTTTGATTCAAGCAAAATAAAAAATACAAAAAAAAAAAACGATCTAGGGTCCGAAAAGCTTCAAGCAATAAATTTTACAATTCCTAACTTTGGAGACCCAAGTCTTAGCAGCAAACGGAATAACATGAGCTCCTATGGTCTGCATCTAAATATGCATTGGAAAAAGTCAATGCATATGTCAAACCACATATGTGACGCTAAGTAAGGCTTGAGTTAATAACAGGTAACTTTTTCTTGGATATATGGATAGCTGGGGATTAAGTAAATCAACAAAAACTTACTATTTAGCTACTTGTTGGCAAGCCTGTTAGGACTGGGGGTAAATAAACTGTCACCATTTGAGAGGTGGGGTACAGCCTCAACAAGTTGTTTGCGGACCGCATGGACAACACGCAAAAAAAAGTGAATATACGCACCGTTATAGAAAGGTTCAAGAAAATGAACAGAACATGGATGGTTTGGGAGTGTAGGAGGAAGAGGGTGTTAACCTCTTGGATAAAATTCAAAGGAAGATACTATGATGTGAAATGTTTTTTATCTAAAGATTTTCAAATCAATTTTAAAACCTTTTAAAAATCAACCATCTGCCAATGAGGATATAATTTAAGACTGCATTAGTACTGGAAGATCTCAACTAAGAGCAGGAGATTTGGTCCAAGACTGATGACCGCAGATAACTGATACCAGGCGCATAAAGGCAAACTGCTAAAACCCTTTTGGTCTGATGAACATAAAATTGCAACGCAGAGTAACAAGGAGCCGAGAGTGGAGGTTTATTGGACGTTGCTGGATCATTCATCATGCAGTACAATTGCAGCGGTAATGTCCGATAAATCCTTCTATCAGCCTCTATTGAATATTTCATGAATTAAATCGACTGATTTCAATAGTCCACAGGAGAACCGATTGCTGTTTTTCCAAATTAAATCCTGACTTTAATTCAAGAAGTCTTTTTTTGTTTTTCATGATCAGCAGCCAGGAGAAGGTGTTGATGATTCTCCTCCTACATCATCAACAGATCAGATGATGGTGGACCAGTGACTCATCTGCTCTCAGGCCACAGTTTGCTGTAGCACGCTGTCATCGCTCATAACAACGGTACCGGGGCCATACGGCCATTTGGGAATGTATGTCGGGTTTTATAGAATAAATCAAACCAGAAAATCTAGTCCATGTTTCTTTTTTCATCTTCTGACACTAAGAAGCAATTGGAAGATGCAAAAACATGCCATGTGAAATTAAGAAATGCATTCCTAATAATGTGCAATTTCCAAGCCTCCGAAATGTCATAAACTTCATCACTCCGGCGGTTGGCATCGTAATAGAAGCTACTTTAGGTCGTCCTACAAGACTAATATGTTTACTGCTCTGCTAGGTCCCTGAAGGCAAGGCGGCTTATGTCTGAATGTCACTTTATTGGAGTGGCACAACCTGTGCTATTTAACCTTTTCACTACTGGTTTTTTAAAAATAGAACTTTACTGCGGCTGATCCACGCCATCGGTTTTCCTGCTTCACAAAATCAGCCTGCTGGGTAAGACTCCGAAGAGGATTTTCACTCATAGGGAATTTCAAGGTTGTGTTTACATAAATGCTGTCATAATGCAGGACATTAGTTTATTTTAAAAGAACAAAAAAAACAGTTTTCTGCAATGAAAATGTGGGAAAGTATGCAGAAAAGTGTGAAAAACATGGTTACTGTTGTTTCCAAATGTAGTGACAATAAAAATGCTTCTCACACATATAATAAGCAGCAAAGATGAGATAACATAGCAGCATAGCTGAGCCAGTTATTTAGGTATTGAGTCTTGGACCATTTAAGGTCATCTATAACGTAGTATGAGCAGAGAGGAAAAGTACAAAATATGAACATTAGTTCTGATATCCAGAATCTGTCTAAGAACAAAGCCAGTTGTAACTAAGTTAAAGCTCCCTGTAGTAACGCGCTGGATGTTTACGGGGCAGATCTGACACCTCCAATATGGCTGAAGGATTAATGTACTGCAGCAGCGGACCAACCCGCTCAATGAGGCGTCGACTGTATATATGTCTGTGTTTTACCTTTCGCCATTGTCTGGGTCTGTGTGTGTGTGTGTGTGTGTGTGTGTGTGTGTGTGTGTGTGTGTGTGTGTGTGTGTGTGTGTGTGTGTGTG
>JAVLVB010000132.1:982196-1020709 GCA_032876305.1 Orestias chungarensis | reverse complement strand
AAAAGGCGGGATCAGTAAAATCAAGCATATTGACATAATTCCTAGATGGTATATATGCTGTGAAGACGCTGCTTTTAAAGAATTATGCACTCCCCCGCATTTGTGCGCCCTTTCCTTGATTTTGCTGGATTTTCTGCGATCGCAGGATTGCGTTTTTCTGGAGGGATCTGATGAAAGGATATTTGAACAGAAATGTCAGGCTTCTTAAAAGTATGTTTATTTATATAAACTCAATACTAGCAGACTAGCAACTATTTATTAGTTTGATTACGGGTATTTTATTACGACTTTATTAAACACATTTATGATCTTAACATGGGTAAAAATGAAAATTAGTTTCAACCGTTGTTAGAAAAAAAAGCCCCGTTTACATGTGGACAATTTTCAGTCCCCACCCCCAACAATACAGAAATTTACTTCAAAACAGGTCCTGACGAACACACACAACTGCTTTAGTGCCTTTCTGTCAGTGTTTTGAAAAACAAAAAGCCAAAGGATCATAATTTGACAAGCAGCACCAAAAAAAAAAAAGCAATAAATAAAAAATCTAATGCTCAAGTATATGCATTCACCAATTTCTGTTGGCATTTCTACCAGGTTTTTAAATTACTTTTTTGTCAAAGGCCAAACAAATTTTACAACTCTTTATATTCAACGAGGTCCAGAAACAACGCTCCGTAAATTTTAGCTCTCGAGGCTGACGAGACGGTTCAACAGGGATTTTCACTTTCACTGTGACAAATTATAGGGGAAAACTAAATGACGGTGGGTTCATTACGTTGAACTGTGCTGAAAGTGCTTTTGCGGGCCTCTTCACTCAATTTATCCCGCCGAGTTTATTACTGGTAGCTGGTAACCTCTCGGTCTGCACGCACAATGAATGATGAACGAAAAATGAATAATGCTATACAATTACTCAGATAATCACTGCTGAATTCTGCATTTAGAAAGTAAAGTTGGTTCTAATTCAGTTTAAACTATTTTAAACAATCTAAAATGGGACTCAATAGATTTAGGATTCATCGGGAGTGCCTCCAACATCGAGTATACCTTTATGTTGATCTTAGTTAGTAATAGTCCAGCTAAAGCAAGCTATCCCCATGAGGACCCTTGTGCACCCTTAGTGTGAGGTACATGGTTATTACGCTAAATGTATTTCAGGCACATGAAGAAAAACAAATCTTTTCTCATTCCTTTTATCCAATAGCAAAGGATTTCAGAAAAAAAAAAGACTTTAATGACTTTGTTTTTTTATTTAGTGCTCTGAGGTTTTTGGTTATCAGTTGCTGGGAGTTCTTAAAGTAGTGCTTCCTCTAATCTCTCTGCAACAGACTTTTATTATGTACCCAGACTGCATCCTTGTAGAACTGCAACGAAGCTTAAAACTTAAACCTTGTGTGACATATCGGTCCTAAAGGGAACACTTTCTACAGGTGTGAACCAAAATGTTATGTCGTAATGACGTTATGACATTTAGTATCTGCTGTTTGATAGAATACAAAAATAGGTAAAGTTCAAAAAAACTCAGGAGGGGAATTCATCTTTCAAAAGAACACTAATAGTCAAACATACAATAGAATAAGCAAAACCATGTGTGAAAACGGTCCAGCCAAAGTCCAGACTTATAGTGACCCTCAAAGATAACTTCACTGGTAGCAGGTTGAGATAATAAACTACATCTTAGCTTGTGGGTATTATTTGATATAATATGTAGTATAAACACTTTTGCAAGACAATGTGTCGGTCTAACAACTTCATGAAAATGAGAATAGATGAGAAAATACATGGGCCGACCATTTAGCTCTTTACTTTGGAATAATTTATATAATTAGAAATCCACTGTCTTGAGAATATATTTTAATTCCTTTGATTCCAGCTGTGGTGTTTGGAAAAGTTCACGAATGCTAATGTTGCTAATGCTCAAGTTTGTCTGACAAAAAGTACAAACAAAACATAGGCAGAGCAATAAACTGTGCCTAAGGAGAAGTTAATTAATATTAAACACATTTGAAGTCAAGTGATGCTGATGCAACAAAGAAAAATGTTTTACCAAATCATTTTCAAATTCCAAGGGTTCATAGAAATGCTAAAGAACAAACCTAATGGATTTGTGAGCATAAGAAAGAAAAGGTCGGTGCATCATGGTTAAGAATGTACACTTGGCTGGGTCACCACATAAAGTCTGTGACAGGAGCTGAATTTGAACTAAGACTCAAGAGATGTGCCTAAAACTCGTCAGTCTCGCTCACCTGGCCGACTCTTTCACAGATTCTTTGCTCAGCCGAGATAACTCAGTAAGCTAAAATCTCCCAAAAATCCCCCATCCAAAAGAAATCTCATTAAGGTCCGACCACAGCCACTGAGTGCTGTTGAATTATTCATGTGTTTTCCTCAGTGCTCTCACAAAATGGGCAAAATATTCCATCAGATGTTTGAAATGCACGGCAAGAAATAATCTGTGCTGCATTTGAGCATAGTTTTAATAGTTATACAGAGACTACACTCCTAAACATTGAGTTCAAGTCATCAGTCAAGGTTTATAGGCGGCCTAAGCATTCAACATATTCCTTTAAACGTTCATAAACACCTTCAGGCATCACACTGATGCCTGAAGGTGTTACCATTTTCAACTAAAACTATGGTTCCATTGCAACTCTTTTATTTGTAAGCCTCTAAGAAAAATACATA
Organism: Orestias chungarensis; assembly: GCA_032876305.1. Lineage (NCBI taxonomy): Eukaryota > Metazoa > Chordata > Actinopteri > Cyprinodontiformes > Cyprinodontidae > Orestias > Orestias chungarensis. The sequence continues at coordinate 1,018,021 of JAVLVB010000132.1, read as the reverse complement.
ATACCTTTAGAAGTCCTCTTCTTAAAATTCTGCCGCCCATAATTTAATCTAAATGTAAATTGTGTTGTTCTGTTAGTCAAATCAAGTTGTCTGGATAGGAAAAAAATGTTTAGCAGGGTCCAGGGAAAAATGTAACTCTGTGGCTGACCTGAAAACTGTTAGGTATGTAGAAAAGTGAGTAGTTCCAATGACTTTAAACACACCATCACAGGACGACACCAGAACCAAATGCACAATCAAATGAAGGATCAAGTCAATCTCCTTATCTAAATCCAACTGAAAGTCTGTATACAAACGCTTTATCCAATCTGACTGAATTAAAAACAATTTTTTTACAGAGGACGGTGGGGAAAGGCCAGCGTCAGCTTAACGTCCTGCATACAGAAACCATATTAATTAGCCATTAGCCTTCCTGAAAAGTGAGCAGTATTGACAGCGATCAGCGTTACAGTTGTACTTTTAAAGTTGTGATGTATGGCAGATGCGTAGCAGGTGGAGACGATGCTACGACATCACCACAAGTGTTACGTCGGTGACGAGCTCGGCACAAGCGAAGTTTGCCGCTTGCGCCGCACGGAGATGTAGGGGAAACCGTATCTGCCGGGGTAAAGTGGAACGACGTAACACCTGGCCTTAACGTCAGTACATTTGCGTTAAAACGCACACAGTTTATCCTGTGCGATTGGGCCACGAGTAACACAGAAGTGGGAGGGTAATTTACAATTGATCAGAGGTTTCTAGGTAATACTAATCCTGTGTGAAAAGGGCTTAAGCTGCCCATCCCACCTTTTGACAATTAATTAATTAACCAGAAGACTGAATTGCCTCACACATAAAACAAAGGCAAGTGATTACTCACGTTGACATGATTAAACCACCGTTGAGAAAATAAAGGCTAAGAATTTCCTTCATTTGTTCACTTCGAGCCACGAGAGGAACTCAGACTGACAGATGGGTGGAGGGCTTTCAACAAAGAGGTACAACGGTCAAACCAGCCTAAATGTCCTCAACTCACTGGCCAGCTGTATAAGTAAATAGTATGAGTTGGTCAGTTTCTAAAATATCGTATCAATTCCATTTATAGAAAACAATAGAAACTGACGTTTATCTACATCTGTGTATGATTTCAGGAGGGGGGAGTGGGTTGGACCCGGGTGTCTGTTTTTGCGTGTGACAGTTATAGCGATGCAGAGCAGGATTGGGGGATGTTTATCTGCAGCAGAGAGGCGATGTTGGAGGTGTTCAATTTTTCACGGGGGCAGAAAGGGGTTTAAAATATTCCGCATCAAGGACACGAACGGTTCTAAATTAACAGAACAAGGCATGAAAAACATGATTGTGCTGGAATTCCACAGTAAAGAGCTCAAATATGTTCACATTTTATATTTTTTGGTAGCATTGCTCCCAAAGGGACTCTGGAAAACTGTAATAGCTGGATCAAAGATGATTTTATTTACTGGTATTTAGCGGTGTAATGAAACAGTTATTTTGAAAATATCTAATTTAGCCTGGATGGTTATGTATGTGCTTGAGCAGAATAAAAGCAGGGCTGCTTTGATCTGTGATGTTAAATGTTATCATCAGAGACAGGAGAAAAATAAGCTGATGTCCAAATGGCTTCACGTAACACACAACCAGTGACAATGCGTCACAGAATCGTCAAAACAAGTCGAACAGGAATTTAACAGTTTCCAGGTGTAAATATTGACCGTTTTCAAGTGGTTATGTGATTGTATATTCTAGCCAAATGCCGGATATGCCTGCATGTATCAATTTATTGACTGAACAAATACAACCAGGTTTGCAGTCTGTTTTAAAAGTATCATAATTTTTAGAAATTGAAAATCAGATCCTTTTTCTACTGCTGACAGAAGTAAAAAAATAATAATTACATTTTCTTACATCTGGGGACATGCGTTGCAAATTAGCTCAGGCTATTAATGTCTCAGTGTTCAGTATTTGCCTATAAAAAAAACGGATTTTCATAAAATAACATCATTTAAAGATTAAAGTGTACCAAGATTGTACCCAGACCGTTTTTTTTTCTGTGTACACTCCGATTAATGTTTGATTTTAAATGCAAATATTACATCGAGGAATTGATTTGAAAGAAATTGCTATTTAAATTTGACCAACAATGCTCAGTTTACATAGTTGTAACACTTTTGGCTACCAAACAAGACACAAAAATACATATATATTTCTTTTTAGCGCTCATTCTGCCCACAAATCACCCTGGCGACCTTTTGCACACCTGTGACATATTGTTCCATGACGCAGATATACTGCTACATCAGTTTGAGGTGAAACTGTTTCAAAATAAATGTAAAACATTTTTCGACAGATGTTCTCAGTTCAGTTATTATGAAACAACATATAACATAAAAACAGTTCAGGGAACCAAGTTTGATCAGAAGCTATGGAACAGATGGAAAATGAGGCATACAGAGCCCTATTCAAACTGTAGCTAACTGGACAGGAGCCATTAACTGTAATATAGTGTAATCTGTGGGACTCACACATGGAGAATGTAAGTGTGTCCTAACCTGGTGTCCTCCTTACACCTGTCTGTCTGAATCATCCTCGGCTGAGGCGGGCAGTACTAAGGCCCTTCTGCTTTCGTTCATCATTCAGAGGAGCGGCACATTATATTTGTTTCCTGCAGAATTACAATTTCATATCCTGTTTCAAAGCGGAATAGCTTTTTAGAGAGAGAGAGAGAGAAAGAGAGAGAGAGAGAGAGAGAGAAAAGGGAATTGCACATGTACTCAAGGTTTCAGGTTTTCTTTTGTAAAAAAGCTCTTTAGAGAATATCATGTTAGGAAATTTATTGGCTAAAGAAAAAAGACACACCATGAAAGAAATGAGAGAGCTTTCAACCCAAAAAATAATGATTCTGAAGGTTGGTATGATTCTCACTCAGTAAATGAGCCAAATCAATAGGTAGGCAACACCTCGCCTTCTTCCTTCTTTGTGTGTCATAACATTTGATGCATCCATGATGGATACCAGACGTCTTAAAATTCAAATTCTGCATTAGCTGGACTGAAGATAGCTGTTGCTCACATGATGCACTGGGGCGAGCAACAAATTAAGGACAACTAAAACCCCTGATACTGAAGGATGCAACAGCTGTAATGGAAGTTGAAAAGTCCAGAAATAATTATTCTATATGCATAAACATTTATTAGTTTATTTTTTTATATACAACATGGCTGATATACATTTCAAGTGAACCGGCGACTCTAAATGGAATAAGGTGTAAAAAAACCACAACAAAAAAACATACCAGAGTACAAACCAAACTAAGGAAAATGGAATTGTGAGTTGAGCATTTTGAATAAAATAAGTACTAGTTAAAACTAGAATGAAAATGCAGATTTGTGCACGATAAAGAAAATAATAATAATCTAGTTGGAGAACCTGTAATATGGACATGAAAGTAATATTTCAATATATTAATAAAATGTACTCTCAAGTCTTAATTGATACCTTGAACACAATATGACTTTGACTTTCTCCCTTTACCTTTTATATAGGTTAAAGGGATCGTTTGGAGTTTTGAAAGTGAGCTTCTATGAGGGTCTTATTAGTAATGATTTTGTAACTTTTAACAAAAAGCGTGTTGTGTTTCTGTCGGTTTGTAGAAAAGTGGAGACGGAGGACAAAAGTGTAGAGAAATATGAGCAACTAGTCAGAAAACATCCTTAAGATCCTTCAGCTAAATTAACATTTAAAGAAGTTCAAACTAAAATGGTGACATATATTGTGCAATAACTTTAATATTAATAGTGTTTTCTGAAAATGTGATATTGAATGGAATAGTTTTGATTGATCGATGTCAATTCAACATATTTTATGTGCGATAAAGCATCACTAGCCGATATAAAAAGTATGACTTTTTAGTTCAATACTACAACTTGGATGTGATGTTAGTTTAGGGTGCCTATTTACTATACTTACTTTGACAAACCAACCAAGCTTCAGAGTTTACCGTGTCATTCTTGCGGCCCAGTAACTAAAATCATACACACATGTGGAGACAGATCAATGTCAACTAGTTTAGTCCACTACGGCAAATTAGCAGCAGTTTTTGTATTCCTTTCCTTTTTTAAAGATGTATTTGCTCTACCTACTATGATTACATGATATACACATACCTGCGGATACGCTAGACATCTTTTGAATTGGGAAGGAAAACAAAAAAGTTTTGAGGGATTTGGCAACGATGAGATTTCTCTGAATAACTTTTGCTTATAAGGCAAAAGCAGTCGAAGCCATGATGTGAGATCTATTAGAACACAGGGACATCTTTCCTGCCCCCTGTAATCTATTTGATGTAAAGCAACAACAGAACTTGTGATAGATGCAACTGAGAAAAAGCCTTTAATACTGCTTATGTGCTGGGATACGCAGTGATGGAAACAAAGCGGCGACAGCCTGTCCTCTAATTGTACTGTAACTAAGAGGTGGGAGGAAGAGTGTCATGTTCTGACTCAAGAACAAAACAAGAGGATATCCCAGAGTTTCCATGTAGGTAAAAGATAAAGTAAGAAACGTACAGGCAGATTATTAGTACGTATGTTTTTAAATCTGGATGAATATTTAGCAGGTTGATGCCAATCAATACTTAATGCAAGGTTTAGATTAGATTTACCTAAATAATCTTACAGAATATCAAAGTGAGTGGATTATTAACCACAAACGACCAATAAGATACAAGAGGATTCTGTTGAACATTGAACCTGTTTTATTTTATACACTGATAAATTTGATAATAGCAATTCATGAATAAATAGTAACGACATTTCCTGTTGCAGTAAGTTCTGTAGCATGAACTGCTATCAGCATCCCCACTTTTGAGTCAATTTGGCCCTTCGCCTTTCTCTATTTCGTGGTTGCCGTCGCGGCTCTTCCATACTTACACTTCACTTCATCCACCAAGTGACTGTCTGTACAGAGCAATGAGTGGATGGATCTTAATTTCCGTCAACTTTAGAGAGGACAGGAATCTTTGTTTTAGTTCCAAAAATGTAGGAATTGAGATCAGGGGCATACTAAACTCAACAGGAGGTAAGACCACAGAGCATGCATGAACCCTTGGTACTGTCTAACTTTTAGCAGATATACAAAAACAAATAAGTTTGAGGTCAACAAAGGTTTAATTTCGAGCAGGTTGGATAATTTTACCATTTTCATTACAGGTTGACAAAAAACAACCAGGCACCCAGTCACAATCCTTTTAGTAAAACAAAACTCTTAATGAACTTGATGTAAAACACAGGTGGATTGGTGTCTATTAACAGTCATTGGGCGAGAGGCGCAACTATGTTAATTGGCAAAAACCAAGCTTGTAGAATCCATAGTCATAATAATCAGTGTCCCCAAAATGTCAACTTAGCAAAGTGAGGCAGCATTTAGTTTCTATGCTCATCAGCTCGGAAACAAAACCAGAGATGGTCAAAATCTGTTGGTTTGTCTAAAATGGAAAAGATTTGTTAAAATAAACTCACCAATGAACTGCTCTTCTGCTAACCGAGTGATTGAAGCATGTGAATTAAAAAAAGACGGTTTCTTTTTGAAATGAAATTATTTCAAAGTTGTTTTTTTTCTTGCTTTAGTCTTTGTGACTTTAATTGTGGTTAAAGCTCTTTAATGGCCTGGGAAATGCCTTTAATGAATGCTTTGTCTTGATTTGTAATGCATCTAAACCAACGTGGATCAATTCATGATAGATGGTAAAACTAAAAATATCTGTCATATAAAACCGCATATTCTTTGTTCAGATGATAATTATAATACAAAAACCTACTAGAAATGATGGGATGTAAAATAGCTATAGTGAAACATTGTGGCAGGTACAAACTAGGCTGGTGTAAGCTGTAGTGATCATTAAGAGGGAGGCGGGGTACACACTGGACAGTTCAGCATTCCTTCACAAGGCAACATGGAGACACACAGACAATCAACCACACACATTATCCCAGAGCTAATGCAACTTTAGACAGACTGAACAAATTCATAAATTTTTGGACTCAGAGTACCTGTACAAAACCCAAACATGCACAGGGAGAATGTGCAAACTCAGTGCAGTAAGAAAGTCAAGAAAAGGCAACATCGGGCCAGGATCTCCAGCACTCATTGCAGCATTAACATAAGTGTGAAGCGGTCGGGAGTCAAATTAGCACCTCTAAATCTGAGACAATGGTCCTCAGCCGGAAAAGGGTGGAGTGCCCTCTTCGGGTCGGGAATGAGGTCCTGCGCCAGGTGGAGGAGTTAAAGTATCCTGGGGTCTTGTTCACGAGTGAGGGAATGATGGAGCGAGAGGTCGGCAGGCGGGTTGGTGCGGCGTCTGCAGCAATGCGGACGCTGCACCGGTCCGTCGTGGTGAAGAGAGAGCAGAGCCAAAAGGCAAAGCTCTTGATTTAGGGATCTACGTTCGATCTACGTTCCCACCCTCACCTATAGCCATGAGCTCTGGGTCATGACCGAAACAACAACATCGCGGATACAAGCGGCGGAAATGAGTTTCCTCCGCAGGGTGGCCGGGCTCTCCCTTAGAGATAGGGTGAGAAGCTCGGTCATCCGGGAGGGGCTCAAAGTAGAGCCGCTGCTCCTCCGCATCGAGAGGAGCTAGCTGAGGTGGCCCGGGCACCTAGTCAGGATGCCCCTTGGACGCCTCCCTGGTGAGGTATTCCGGGCATGTCCCACCGGGAAGAGACCTTGGGGTAGACCCAGGATGCGCTGGAGGGAGTATGTGTCCCGCCTCTCCTGGGAGCGCCTCGGGATCCTCCCGGAGGAGCTGGTAGACCAGGCCGGGGAGAGGGAAGTCTGGGTTTCCCTGCTCGGGCTGCTGCCCCCGTGACCCGACTTCGTATAAGCGGCAAGAAGATGGATGGATGGATGGATGGATGGATAACATAGTGAATCCTAAATCAGTGAAAGGATAGTCTACTCCTTTTTTTAATAACTTATTGTAATTTCAGACTTTACAAATTGTTCAAAGTATTTTAAAGTTTCAGTTCTTTTCTCTTGAAGTCTATACCAAGTCTTGAATCTCTAATGGCTCAAATAAAAAACTATTACCAGTATGTGATTATATGGAATTTGCTGTCTCAATTACACTGAACTAATGTAGGTTAGGAAATTAACTCCGGTGTCATTTGTTCTTAGGCCTCATTTGAATGTGTTTTGATAATGTAACAAGTGTAATTTGAGCATCTTGAAAAACAGTTTTCTCAAGAAAATCACTTTGTTTTTTAGGAGTTGCAGGAGTTAATCTTCATTCATACAGTCTCCACTCATTCCAGATTTACTGCACTGAGAGGTTGGGAGAGTTTGGGGAATTTAATAATATGGAGAATTCAAGTTTTAAATCTGTGTCTATTTGATTAGCCACTTCCTATATGTGTTAAAAAGCCCCACGATACATCGATGCACCAACATTTTAGATGTTTGGTTCAATAGAACCTCGTTATTTATTTACTCTGTGGTCAAGAACCCTTACTTTGAAAAAAAAGGCACAGAAAGAAAAGCTATTTCACTGAGTTATAGCAACATTTAGGAGGCGATTTAAAAACAAAAGCCTGTATTACAAAAAACATTAAAAAAACAACTCTACTTTAGAACCACATTTAAAATACATTTCTGCCTGTGTTAAACGGCTTAATAGGTTCAGTTCAATTAGAAACAAAGATCAAGTTGTTTTGCCGTCTGACTGCCTCATTTAGCCAAATTCTACTGGGAGATTTGATGTTAATTTTCTGGTGCAAATCTGTTGATGTATCCCAGCTGACATCTTTGAAAGCTGCTAATGAGTGACAATAAGGCAACTAGCTGATGATGGCAGTCTGTGTTTTAGCAACCGTCATGACTATCTATCACGGGGGATTATTCGCCGCCTGTGTTATTTCCTTTGTGCTAAAATGATAGCTTGAGCTAGAAAGCTTTCATCTCGCAACAATGGCGGTGTTAATAAGCATACGTGACCTCAGTGATCATTGCGGGGACAGACATTGAACGTGTTCCCATGTTTATGCCTGTGAACTGGAGGGGAAAAACCAACACGGAGAGATGGGGTCTAACAGGACATGTAATGTGACAATTCTTATCAAATGTGTCCCAAAAATAAACCTTCCATGCTGCCCAGGGACAGAAAGTTCCTGCCATGATGCTCGACGGTCCCAAAGCCTCGATATAAACTGCTTTTATTTAACCACATCTTATGTGTGTATATCAGGAGGGTCAGGCAGGCTAAAGTTTGTATGACAGGGTAACAGCATATGCTCAGAGGTTCTTGGTAGGTGTTTTGCCAATGCAGTGGCCAGTTTAAGTTTAAGCACCTGAAAGCTGTCACTAGAGAGGAGCATGGACAGGCCGTTAAATACTAAAAGTGTCAGTTATCCCACACGGTTGAGTCCCGCCAGCCGGAGGCTTACACTGCTGAGGATCCGGCGGCAGGCTGACAGCTCATGCACGTACGTCAGAGGTGATGTATCACCTACTGCTCAGCATCCGCGCAGAAAAAGATACATTACAAGTCAAAGCTTAGTCAAAGATTACTTCAGCAAATCTGAATACTATTGCCTCTACTCGTGCCCTTGACAATCAGATAAACTGAACAAGGCATCTCTTATAAATGTTGAATTCTCCTCTGGGATCTAAATCATTTGCTGCTTGGCTTCTCTACATCTGACTACGACGCTGACCTGGAGTTCAAAGAACACAAACAGAGCAAAGCAAATCTTTTTAGGGACCAAGGGATTTACATTTTACATTTCACATAATAAGAAAAAGAGTCGCTTCTCGTCAGGTTCTGAAAACTTTTAAAGTCTGACCTTAAGAGTAGAAAAAAGTATACACAACCGATTCTATTTAATAAATATCTATTAAACAAAAAGGAAGCCAAATCTGAGAAGTTGTTTGTGGAAGGAAATTGACTCCATGATTCGGTGTCCTGCAGAAGCTCCTTAAGCCACAATTCTCAGGATGAAGTCTTTTCTGACCTTCTCTACAAGATTCAATCAGCACTGAATTCTGCCGCATTTCCTTTCCCACTTTCTGCAAGGAAGATGCGGGGAAAGTGGAAAAATACACAGAAAAGTGTGAAAAACATGGGAACTGTTGTTTCCAAATGTAGTGACAATACGCTTCTCCCACATATAGTGAGCAGCAAACATGGCATGACGTAGCAGCATAGCTGAGCCAGTTATTTAGTTATTGAGTCTTGGACCATTTAAGGTCATCTATAACGTAGTATGAGCAGAGTGGAAAAGTACAAAATATGAACATTAGTTCTGAAATCCAGAATATGTCTAAGAGCAAAACCAGTTGTAACTAACTTAAAGCTCCCTGTAGTGAGGCGCTGGATCAACTTCAGTCCATTTGCTTTGATTAGTTTAAGGGACAGATCTGACACATCCAATATGGCCGACCACCCCGCTCAATGTGTTTGTTATGGTGGCGCAAAGAGTGACGACGTCTGACGCGCCTGCCCGTTCACTTTTGGCTGGGGGGGTTAGTGTCAGTCAAAAGTAAGAAATGAATAATTAGATGCTATTTATGTGGTGAATATGCAGCTTTAGAATTATGCACACCCCCGCATGTTGTGCGCCCCTTTCCTTGATTTTGCTAGTTTTTCTGCCATCGCAGGATCGCGTTTTTTCTGGAGGGAACGGTAATAGTGTCACAGTAATCGAGCAAAGTTACATTACAAGCCTGTACTTATGTCACAAGATTGGGTTTTGAAAGAATAGTTTTCATTTTTGGCAAAGTCAACATCAATTTTCGGATGTATCACCCAGTTGGTCTTAAGGTCTGTACTTTGACTAGACTATTACAACATCTTCATGCAACTTTTTGGCTACTTTGTTGCGGATTCAGCGACTATTTTTTAATCTTTATTATGTTCCTGACCCACACAGGAACATCCGTCAAAGTCGTTTAAGTTGAGTGGCAGCAACATTTTCCCAGACAAAGAAACCGCCACTACCGTGCTCAACTGCGGCTCTCGCTGTGGTGGCACTGTGCTGGTCACCAGAACTCTACAGTGTTTTATTCTGTTTGAATAATACTGTACAGCCGTCTTCAGATTCCATCACACACAAAGCTTGTTTGGCTTCGTTTCTTGCAAAAGCAAATCTTTTTCATTCTTTCCAAACGGAGACATTTTAAAACTTCCTAAATCAAACATCTCAACTAAGGCAGATGTAGATTTTTTTCATTTCTTAAGTTATCAGAGCCTTGCAAACTCAGACATTGATGTAAATTAGTTGGACCAACCATTCCTAGGATGCTAATCACTGGTATGTTTTTCCGCATGAAAGTACAATTTGCCTGCCTTTAAATTGGTTTCTAATCTTTCCTAGACTAATTTGTGTAAGTTTATTTTTTCATGAGCTAGATTAGGTTCATATAGTTTTAGAACCAGATAAGAACTAGATTAATTGTACTGTGTTCTGATGCAAATGCAAACAATTAGGTAGAAGAAAAGAGAATCAGCACATTAGTCAGCATTTATAGCCAGAGGGGGATTAAGTGCGTTACTGTAATGAAAGAAAGGCTCAGACTTATCCTAGGGAGCAAAGAAGAAAGAAAGAAAAAAAACCTTAAACTGCTAGTTGTGAAGGATACACTATTCATACAACTTTCTGCTTCATTTAGGAAGGATAAATACATGCCCTGTCAAAAGCTGCTCCGACCATGTGAGAAAAGATCTGATTTTGAGCGAGTTGCAACAAAGCATCGCTGAGGAGGTTTAACAGCGACAGACGACGCGGAGGAGTGACCTGTGCTTCAGTGGAGCTCTGTCAAGTCCCAGCAACGTCAAAAACAATAGCAGGCTCTATTTGGGTGTAAGAATTATGTCTCCAACCTGGACTCACAACACAAGCTGATATGACACAACCCTCATTTCACCACACGCATCGCTTGATAACCATACCGAGAGCAGTGGGAAGATCCTGAAGATCCCACAGTTCATTAGGTTTAAGTTGCCTCAGGTTTCCTTAAAATGTTGCAGACAGATTCCCTGATAAAGAGCAAAAGCGTTTTGAAGCGACTACTAAAACTGAAAGGCTTGGATCACGTATTTCAAGTAGAAGTGAATTCATTTGCACAGCAAGCAGAAATGTCGACGCTTGTGTGGGACTCCGTTATAGGAAAACTGCCGGAATGGTTTACACTAAAAACTGAACAAAACTACCATTTAAGAATATGTTGGCATGTTTAGCAGTCGCCTGTTGGTTGTTCAAAGTAAAATTGTTATAAAGGAATCACATTGTCACTTCTGAAAATAAGGAGGCTGAGTAAAACCCCCACAGTGGAACCAGAGGTAAGACTTAGTTGTGCTCAGAAATGTCATCTAATTTGTCTTTTAGCCACGGAAATGGAGCCGTTGGGGAACCTGCCGCTTCCTCAAAACAAATCAATAAAACAGAGTTTCATTTGAAAGGAGGTAAAAGTCTAAAGTGGCTTGTTGATGGTGTGAATACGATCAAACCTCGATGTGACCCAACTATTAGTTGTAGGCTGAAAGCTCTACTTCAGGTAGAATGCAATGGAGTAAACGATACACGATCCTACGTGATAAACTCACAGGCATCAGGTGCTTTGGCCCCTGGCCTGGGTTAGAATGTTAAAGATTGCTGTGATTATAAGATATTGCATCCATTAGCATTAATAAAACAATGACGTTACAACAGAAGCATGGTGTATGACAAAAATAATCAATGAACTCCCAAACCCTGTTATTTCTAGCTGTAAATATGAACTAATGAACCTAATCAAGACAAAAATATATACGTACATTTTTTTTCCTAATGTTCTTTCCACAACTTTTATTTACTTCGGAGACTTCTGTCTCCTATCCCTCCCGTTTAAATGAATGGGTGTAGAAGTAGCGTGCCATCTGTGGCGGGCTGAGGGAGCTCTGATTTATCTCCACAGTCCGCCCAAACTGACACCCTGACAGTCCGGATTGTTCTGTGGCCGTGATAAATGCCCCATAGACAGACACTACCAGCCTGGTAAATGTGCAAACTCTACACTCGCACACGGAAACCAGCGCGGACGGAAATCAGAACAAGTCGCTCTAGTCTTTAGTTTCCTTTTCACATTAAGGCCATGACGGGATGGGACTTTTGAAATTAGCCAAAGTAGGACAAATGACCCTTTCATGTTTGCTTCAACTAATGTGGTATAAATATATTCCTGGTTCTTTGTTAAACCGTCTTGTGTTATTATGCTAATCAATGGAACAATGTCAAGAATTGATGCATTGGTTGCGTAATGGGATATTTGACTGAGTACCAAAACATCTCAGAATACCTGACAGATAATCTGTAACACATCCGGATATAGACCAAGGCAGCACTGCATCTGTAAACCATTTTGCTCTGCTTTCAAGAGGAGACATTTCAGATGGCTGATTGACAGATCTTTAGGAAGGAGCTGAAAAACAAGTAGATAAATCACCCTGGGCCTTCCCGGCGAACTTCACAGCACCAATCAGTCAGGTAAATATTTCTCACTCTTGCAGCAAATGGAAACCCATCCCCACTCTGAAGGGAGCAAGGTATTGTATTTCTTTGCTTATGGTACGGGGAGCGTTTAAGCAGATAAGAGTAACAGGTTAGGAAACTGTAAATTATTGTCATTTTTTCTTATAAAATGCCTACACTGATCAAATTAATCTGAAACTGTATGAGACCGATCATATGGTAAACTTGACTTAAAATAACATTTGCACTTTTTGGTTTTTCATGAAAAACTAAAGGAAAATGTGTACATGTAGCCAAGAGATCCCTTTTATTTACTTGTATTTATATATAAAAGTTCTTAGGGATTTATGACTTTAGTTTGGTTCCCTGTTCTGAGACGTAAAAGGTAAAACCTGCAGAGAGACCCACACTAGTAAAACCTAAAAAGAGGTTTTTCTTTAGGTTCCTTATATACTGAAATTTGAAACATGGCAAAATGGATTCAAAGTGTGTTGTGTTACAGTTTTCTATATAACAAAATATTCCACTAAGTCTGATTTTCCACATAAAAGTGAAAAAATACAGCAACAGAAAATATTATGAAAAGGTGATATTTTCTGTTTTATTTGCGGGAAATGAAGCGTTTAATGGGAAGCAATCCACCACCTATCACTTTGAAATGCACGTTTTTTATGAATCACACACAAATTTCAGTTCCTGAGAAACTCGAACAATCCGTCAGAATTCAAAGTTCGGGTCTTAAAAAAATTTAATTTTATCAAAGTTTACAACATCAACTGAGCACCTAAAAATACACTATTTTTAAGAATCAGTATGTTACGACAGTGCAAACATGCACAAAATAAAGACGCTGTTTTTTTTTATGATACAAAGATAAACAAATGAGATGAGCATTCATGACCTTCACTTAATTAAAAATACCAAACATTCGTAAAACAAGTTTTTTACTGTTCATTGAAGTGATGGTGCGGAGCATTTTTTGTCCAGTATAATTTGTTCTTATTCTCCTCTCATTAGATAGAAGAAGAAGAAGAAAAAATGTCTCAAATTTTTGCAGTTTGTTTTTCCGGAAGAGTACCAATTAAAAAACTGCTTTATTAACAGTCTTTCCATCAGCAGAATTATAATGAAAATCTCTATAAAGACATTCTGATATTCTTTGTGTGTAGGGCTGTTGTAGGGTCGGGTGAATTTGACCTAGCCTTATGTTTAGCATACATTAAACTATTACTTCAATATAAACCTGGAGCCTTTGCTGCACATACATGGGATTAATTACATCACAGCAATTTACATGTAATCCTCATCATATTTATGACAAACAGCAAAGCTGCTGATGGATGTTTTTCTTTCCCAGCAGCCTGGCAGCACACCCGAGCGGCTCTGGAGCGAGCCGGGCTTGTGTAAGGCTTTCTGTCATCTCCCACAGGTGCCATCACTGCGGTGCAGATAATAGCGGGAGAGGCTGGGAGTGATGCGACATATCACCCTCTACAGGTGCAGTCCAAACACTTCTCTGTCATCTCGGCCCCGCATGCACTCCTTCCCCTCTCCTCTGTCTCAGGTCAGCACTACACAACTGGATGTAGTCGTGGCAACCGTGGACCTGACAAAAGCCTGAAGGGAGATTTTTCCGCGAGGCGTCCCTCATGCGTGTGGATAAAACCACGACCGCTCCAAAACGACCGTCTGTGTGTGAATGTGAGTGTGCGCAGGGCAGAAGGAGGGAGACTGTGTGCGAGCTGCTTCAGAAGTGCTGTCTTATTAAATTACCTCCATACTTCTTACAGCGGGAACCCATCCACACCCACCCCCACCCTCCTGTTTCCATCCCTTTCCCAGGCTAAACATTTGTCTTTCCATTCATGGCTGAATTTGTATTCCATTGAAACGTGTTTCTGGGTAAGTGAGTGGGAGCAAAGTCCACATTTCAACCGACCGTTTTCTGCCCCATCGCGTTCGTACAGCAATAAAAAAATTTTTTTTAAAAGGGCAGAGAACACTGCAGACTTGAACCAGCGAAATGACGATCACAATGGTGATTTCCTACATTTCAAAATATATATATATGTATCAAGCTTTTTATACATTGCTGTGAAAAAGTGTTTGCAGATTTCCTCCTTGTTGGCAAAAAGAGGAAAGCTTTCAAATCTAACCTGGGCCTGTTTAGAAAAAATTATTTGCCCACCTGTTAAATTAATAACCTGAGATCAAACATTTCTCCGGCCCATTTCACACCCAGGCCTGATTAGTCCCCGACCCGCAGAACCAACAAATCACTTCAAATAGAACCTGTCAGGCAGCTTGGTATCGGCCACGCACGACTAAAAAGCAAAACGTCGCACACAAATCTTATTTATACAACAGATAGAAAATAAACCAACTTATTTTTGATTATAGGAGGGTTAAGGGTGTCGGGGGGAAAAAAACCTGGCAGAGTGGAAAGAATTGCATGGGAGGGGGACACTGTTGCATATGTCTATCAATGAATGAGAAGAACCAAAGATTGAGAGGACTATTCGCCCATACACTCTAGTTTAAATAACATATTTAAAAAGGGCCCCCGTTACTCTTTCTAGGGCGTCAGTTTCTAACACCTAAACTGCTAAAAGTGTGGCATTTAGAGTGTCTGAGGGGAAAATAAAAAAGCTTCCAGCATGCTACTTAGTAGAGTAACTTTAATAGCTAACATTACCTGGTTAGATTTGCAATGCTACCCCAATAAAAAGCGAAGCATCGAGAAAAACTAATAATTCACAGCTAAGATCTGTAAACACATCTAAGAACGCTTAAACGTTGTAATAGCTCAAACGTACCTTCATATGCTTTCATATGCACAGCAAACATCTAGTCTTTCTTGTTTGTGGTCAAGTAGCATCGTGCCGAACTATTCCAGCTTCCTTAGCAGCACTTACTTCAGAATATTTAAGATGTGCTCTACAAAGGAAAGGGGCTGTACATAGGCAAACCAGGTAAAAGTGAACTGTAAATAGGCGAGGGATAACTTTTTTTTATTTTGAGGTTACTTCAAAGTTTAGGTCATGGTGAGTTCATATTGTGTTTATAGATTTTAGGTCAGTGAATATTTATAAAACTAATCAGTTTATGGAGCAGTTTAACACTCTCATCAGCTATTGTAATGAGATATTTTTTTGTTTTTTTTTGGTATAACTTCTATTAGGAGGTTAGTTAGAGTTTAAAAGGGAGGAGAACAAAGAAAATGAAAATCATATTTTTATGCAATTGTGAATTTTGTGGATAATTTAATGACATAGAAATGAGATTAAAATGGGTTTAATGATTGTTTGTTAAGGGAGTTCAGAAGAAATAAGGTACAAACTAAAGAATCGATGAAAATTTAAACTGTCATGGAGCCTTTTGCTTTATCAGCAACATACATGAGATGCTTTGCTATTTGGCTTGATTGTAGAAGGGCATAAAGACATTTTCACTTTTCCAAAACTTAAAAATCACAGCCTGAAATCCCTTCCTGTCTAAAGCACGATGCTTTAAAGTGCCCTGATTTGAGTCACGCCTACAGAGGACAAGGTGTTGATTGGTCAGGTGACTGTTTATTTAGCAACACTCCATTAGGCTGACATAGCGACTCCAATCACGAGGTGAGCATTGCATTTAATCAACCTGACAGCTCAGGAGCTAAGATCAATGGGACATTTACCGTACACTATGCCAGGCTGAAAAACAAAGCACCAGACACCACCTGCTGGGAATTTTTAATTAGGACAGTATGAGAGATTGAGAAAATGGTTTACCTGTGATATTCACACTTTAAACGCTGAAATATCAGTGGATGAAGAACACAAATAATATATATGTATGCGTAATTGTATTCCGGTGTCCTTTGCTATCATGTTCCAGGAGCCCTGTTTTACTTTTACTTTTTATCCGAGCACTGGGAAACATCTAAACCAGTATGGTTCCAGGGGTACCAGAGGTACGCAGTTGGTGTTACTGGACTTGCCATCACTGGATGATGTTATCAACATGTCTGTTATATTTCACAAAACAAGTACCTTAACAGTAGATTAATATTATAGTAGGAGGTGAATACATGGGATGGCATACCAAGTAGCTGGTATACTGTACAGAAGACAAATCCGAAAATGAGCTTGAGCCAACAAACCACACGTTGTGATTATTGATAGGCAGCAGGTGATGGTCGCTGAGATCAAGGTGGCGATCTAAACTTAAAACATTTGGTGGGAAAAAACCACGAGAAAATGGAGAAAAAACCAAGGGCACAGGGAAGAACTAGAAACTGCCTGCAGGTCGAAGACAATTGTATTTGGCTGCAAAAACACACCTCGAGAAACATAAGATGTCTCAGTCCTCAATCTAGAAAAAGGTAAAACTGGGAAGAACCGTCAAACTCCCAGAACTTTGTTATAGGACAGAGCTTTAGATGAAAAGCCACCCAAGTCCAGGGGAAAGAATGTGTAAAAGTAAACCTTTCTTTATTTTCTCTTCAAGTCAAATCTACTGAAACATCCAGCTCATATGGTCAAGCAACACATTTCTTTGGTCAGATCTTTTATAAGGTTGATTTTTCTTTCCCACATTGACAAGACGTATGTCCGGTTGAATGAAGGTGAAGCTGTACAAGCCCTATCATGCTGAGAGACTGTTTAACCACAGCAGTTAGATGGAATAACTCTGAAATTTCATATCTGACAGAACTGGGTGTTAAAATAGGGAAAGAGGTCAAATTCAAGTCAAAACTGGAAAAATCTGTCCCGGGACAGCAATAAAATTGAATGAACAGACTCTGACTCAGGTCCATGGAGAATGACGGCGGTAGTTTGTTGATGGCAAAAAAGTGGGTTTCACCTTGAGTGAGTGAGGGTGTATGTAAATATTTGAGCCAGTATGCCTGATTATTACATAGCGTCAGAAATACATTCAAATATCTGCACCCAATTTCTTCTAAGTTCATTTAAGTCCAGTCTCATTCCAATAAAATAAACCAATATAAAGTTCCCTCCAAGGTATAATCTTGTTTTCGACTAATGGCCTCTTGTTTTATCATATTCTGAAATAGTAATAAGCTTGCAAACAAACACAAAGCCATAAAACAGGCTGTGGCACCTTCTGAAAAAATAAATAAATAAATAAATAAAGCCGAAGCTGAGGGATTAAATATTTATACATAGACGAATCATGAGGCATCAAGCTTCCCGTGCTATACAACTGACTGATTCCACTTAGAGATCTCAGAGTATCTTTTTTGTTAATTCACCCTGGGGCACATATCCGAATGAGAAAGCAGCCATGGTTTTTTCTTATTGAATGCTTCAACTTTAATAACATCTATTAGGACAGAGCCCCTCTAATCTTACAGTGGTCTTGGCAAGTTTCCTTTTAAGAACAAGGTTGGGTTTTTTTCCCCAGCACACTCGTTCATTCCTCGTGCTCGACCCATGTGTGAAGAAGGTAGCGTTTTTGTCGGACCTACGTTCACACCCTTATCAACATCATCATCACCCTTATCAACCTTCCTTCTTAGATTTATTTAAGGCAACTAGTTCAGAAAACTCTGGCAGATACAATAATTTGTCAGCAAAATTGCGGCAGACGTGCAACACCAAACAATGATCACGTGTTACACCTATTTTTAAGAGCTTTATTTATTGGTCATATTTGATTTTAAAATGCGCTAGTAGCAAGCTCCTGTCATAATTAATGGCCCTAAAACACAACACAGACTCCTTTCACTTTGCAGCAGTAAACAACTGGAAGAGTTTATTAAGAATTCTGAGACCGGCAACTTAAAACTTGTTAGTTAATTTGACTTTGGCACTTTCTGATCACCCCGGTTTATATTAAATTAATGTACGTTTCTGCACACACACTTCCCTCTACTATATTACACACTATTCATATTTGCATACAAATACACAAGTATGACTTTTTCCCTCTCTCTGATTATTGCAAGCTTATTTATTTTTATTTTTACTCCTGCTTTTAATTTGTTTTATGTCTTACATGCTTGCTTCATGCTAACCCCTGAACAGTTGATCTTTAGTGTATTTTAACGTTGGTATGTTCATATAATCATGTGTGTATGTCTTGATGTCGTGGACCCATTTGGACCTCTCAACCAGGTCATGTTTTCAATTGAGAAATGGTTCTCAAACACGTTGTCTGTTATAATAAATGTAAAAAAAAATATCATTTGAAAAAGATATCAGTGGAATACAATATTGTGACCTGTGATGTGCCAAGAGAAGTAGAAAAACCATGGAATAGAAAACTGACCTGGACATCAGGTAAAGGAAAATTAAAACATTACTGTACTGTTAGATTTGACTTAGAGTTACAGTTGTCCATCCTAATTGAAGGATTTGATTTGAAGCGGTCTACAGTCGCTCCGTCACACTAGCTGTTGCAAAGCAACAGAAGCGCTAAAAGCCTCCAACTGGCAAATATGATTGAACTGCACCCATAATGGAACTTGCTTTGGTCTTGGCAACATTAATAGGGGCATCCGAATGAGATGAAACAAATTAATGGGTTTGCAATTAACAAATACCTCAAAACTGCCTCATTATACCTCATAATAGCTACTGCAAGTCCCTGAGCTCAGGTATTACATTTACCAAAAAACTGTGTTTTTAATAAGGCATAAGTCAAGAGCAGAAATGCACATATAAATCTGCTGGTGGAGGGAATCAGATAATTCAGATCCTGTCAGAAACTCAAGCAACCACATAACCATTAACCGTCTCACCGAGTGGTTTAGAGAGAGCAGCATTTTCTGATGACACCAAGAAGGTGGTAACGTTTGCCATTCCACGGGTTTTAGCTGTCAGCCTCTGTCACAGAGCATGCAGGACTTAGATATGTTGGCACCTTTTGTGAAATCTCAGTGTAAAGGCGACAGCCACAACTCTATGGTAGTTGTTCCTGCAGTGCTAGCCGCGATGACTGTGCAAAACATGGTTTAAATGGGACACTTTGTAATATTTTTCATTATTTTTAAATATAAGGAAAAACTGTATTTTACACAGCGTTAAACTGGAATTGTTTGGAATCTCGTGTATAATTTGCAGTTGTCAAAAAGTACTCTAAACATTACAAATTGTTTGGAAGGCAGCAACAACCTCCAGACTGCCCGTTGTGCGATGATCCATCCCTATTTCTGCCTTGTCCTGTTTCTATCATTTGAACACATGATTCTCTCATTTTGCAGATTGCTTTTCTTGTTTTTTCTGCTAAAGCAGGGCAGCCCCCGGTGACAAATGCAAATGCTGGCAGTGACTGAGGAGAGCATGGCGATCACAAAAAAACAAAACAACATCTCCAATAAATCAAAAGTGATTTCAGACGATGATCACAGATGGTGCGAGCAAAGAGGACTCCTACAATTTTTGTGAGGCTCAGTGATTCACACGTTCCCCAAGCTTCTGTCTACACTTCTCCAAAATAGCCCAGAGCCAATTATAAATGCAGATAAAAACATGGCTAGAGACGGCGGCGGCCAGGCTGCTAATTGACAGGTGAGGACAAGGAACCAAAAAACATTTGCCGCTATTTCACTGGCACCACGTTGCATTTTGACTCAGTTTGGCTCGCTCAAAGTGGAGTCTTGGTGGATTCTCAACCCCGATACCCTCACAGGACAATTTCTGAGGAACTTACCCCACTGCAAAGGCGCGAGCTGCAGGTGCTCCAGAACCAGCTGGTTGAGGGCTCCCTCCACACTGGCCTCTCCACGCCGCTGTAGAGATGGGTGGCTGTCGTTAAGGAAAACAGCAAGGCATGCTATTTGTGGTCGTTCCTAAATTAGTATGTGGAGGATTTAAAGCGCTACAGTTTTTAGTTTGTCTTTAGAGCACATTTTCTTAGACAGAAATACAGGGGAAAAAGGTAACTGACCTCGAAAACGTCCCTTTTTTTAAATATTGAATTCAAACCGAAATAGTACATTGAAATAGTATAAACATCTCCAACACATTTTCACTAACTTGTCAGCACAGACCCACGTGTTTTTTAGGAGCATAGCACAACGACTTTTCTACAAAGACTTGGTTGACCATCCTAATTGACAGACTGGGCATGAAGTGCAAAAAGCATCGAAGCAGCCAAGTTCTCCTTGGTAATTCTGTCAGGGCCACAGACATCCACAGCTGAGTGATGACCATCTGCTGAAAGGACAGCTAGCCGCCGTAGATGGAAACACCACAAGTAAGGCCCTTACAAAAGAGTATCAAGAAGTTTGCTGCTGTTGAAAGAAAGCAATACAAAGTCCTTGTTTTGGTTTGCCGCAAGTCCTTTATGGGGAACAACATGTAGAAGGAGGTGATATCGTTACGTGAGACCAAAACTAACGCAGTGGTGGAGGTTTATGACCTGGGACATACAGTCACAACTACCTGAACGTTTTTGTATCATGTAATATTTGCGTGTTAAAATGGTCCGATATTATTCCAGATATAAGTCCAACGAAAAACTATGACTAGACTTGAAAAATGAATGTCCATAGGCACTTTCTATAGAATGACATGCAGACATACCCCCAAAGAATGAAGCTTAAATGCAGGAAAAGGTGATTCTAAGTAGTATTAACACAGACGCACATTTGTTAGGTTTGTTTTTGGACATATGAGCAAAATCTTGTACTGATTCCACAGCACTAATCAACCATTTTTGGATTGTAGCTTAAATCATGAAAAACATATGTCATGCAATGCTCATCAAGAACTACAGCAATGCCTAAAACATCATGATCACTGAATAGTACCACTTGCTAAATAATAAATACCCCACTCGGCTTCATGTTTTGCCATAGCTAGTAGTATAAGGCATACATTTACTTGAACAATTGAAGATGTCAATATATGACTAAAATAAGAGTATTAAATTAGTGGTATTCCATGGGTAGTTTTTACATAGTGCATTCATGCATTTGTCAACCTCCCAGAGGGAGTGTGTTGCAATAAACACACTATTAAACTGATTGCAGGGAGGGCCATCAATGCATGAATACTGCATCAAAACAAATACGGCTGTGAGGGAGCAATTACCCAGATAATGTGTGATGATAAGGACGGAGCTGATCATTTACACAGCTGACATTTGGAATAATAGGTTAGGCTTGAAGGACACGCAGCTCCAAATCCGTGTCTATTAACCTTTGAGGGAAGAGTACATTGTGCCCAGAGAGGCAAAGACAGAAAGACTGGAAGATGTGGACGCACAGCAGGGACTGTGCTGGTAGTTTCCAAAATCCTAGAGTCAGATTAATGAGCAAATAACCTGTTAGAATTTGCAGTGGGATCTGACCTCGGTGATCAGTGGCTTTAATAATTTACATTTATGCATTCAGCAGACGCTTTTATCCGAAGCGACTTACAAAAAGAGGGTTTAACATTGAACTACGGCGCAATTTACTCAGTTACCTGGAATATGCCGGGAGAGGATTTAACAATAATGATGACACTCATTTACAGCATTTAGGTAAAACACAGAAGGCCCAAGTACCATACATTGAGTGCTAATTAATAATATCAGGGGGGGTAATAAGTATATTTAGATCTTTCAGGGCAAGAGATACTCTCGAAAGAGCTGGGTCTTCAAGGATTTATTGAAGTTTGAAAGAGAATCTGATGCTCTGATAGTGCATGTAAGGTTGTTCCACCAGCGAGGAACCGCAAATGAGAAGAGTTTAGATTGACCTGGACGAGGTGTTGGTCACGTTAGTTGGCGGTCCTTGGAGGAACAGAGCGGGCAGGCAGTGCCGTAAGGCTTTAAGAGGGTGTGGAAGTAGATGGGCGCTGATCCATCAAACACTCTGTATGCCAGCATTAGTGATTTGAATTTAATCAGTTGAGTTCAGTTCAGTTCAAATTAGTTTGCAGGAGACATGACAGAAACAAAAACAGATTCCAGGAGAAATTAGATCAGGAAAACACGCTATCGCTCTCAGATGCTGTGATGCATCATGGCACATAGTAAACTGATGGTTCGCTTCTATTCAAAACCTGATAGTATTTCATAATCTATTAATCAAACCACTGGTACCACCACCCTCCTTCCCAAATACACTCACCTGGTTATCAAGCCTGACTAACAAAATGAGCTGTAACAACCTACATTTTAATTACTCCAACTTTACTTACTCCAACTTGCAATTTTCATTTGATTTACTTGACAACCCTCCAGCCACCTAGTGACTGGAGGCTTGTCTTTTTCATTCAAGCACAAAAATAAATTAATACTAAGAAAATGTAACAAACCTACTCAATCATGTTCTAATCGTGCTTATCTTTAAGAAGCAGCAGGATCAAATTCACTACAAAGTTGAGCTTAGGACAGTTGAAATGTAGCCACGTGGTGCATGCAATTTATCTCCATCTTAATGATGGAATCATCATTCCATCATTAATTAGTCCAGTGAGAAATCGGAAGTAATTTGATCCTTTAAAGCAACACTAAAGAAATGTCAGTTTTGGTCAATTTTGGCGCCACTGTGGAACAAAGCGGGAGTTTTTGCCTGAAGGAAGTCTCAATTGGAGTCGTTTTGTGTTTCAGGGTTCCTGCCACCCTCCTCAAAGTTGTTTAGTGCCGGTTAAAGTGATACAGACCCTCTCGGACCATGACAGACACGTCATTCAACGAGCTGTAAGTCAACGTATGATCACAAATGTTCTGAAACTATTTTATGAAGGTCGCAAATACTTAGTGTTGCTTTTTTTTGCATTGGCTAAACCCGGGGGACAAATATGAAGCTCTTCCTCAAAAGAATCTGTTGCTTTTGCTGAATTTGTTTGTTTTTATAAAACCAGGTTACACTTGCTGATGTAAGGAGCGGCCATATTGGATCCCAAAGTTGCTTTTAAACATATACTCTGAACTTTATTAGTCATTCCAAGGGATTTTCCCATCTTGAAATATCAAATCATTACAGGACATTAAAGGAATTTATTAATTTTTAGCAAGACTAGCTTAAAGGGTATAAGGCGGATAGAAAACTCAAAGCGGAAGATGTTTTACTATAAACCTACCTTGATCACTAACTGTTAAGGCGTTTAAAAATATTAACTAAAACCATAATTACCACATGGCGAAACATGTATGCAGGTACTTTAAGTTGTGAGACGGAGATTTTGGGCGATGACGGAGAGTCTGAATGAATTACAGCAGTGTTCTCTTCTGGAACATGCTTCATTTCTGAGCGTTGGCAGCTTTTTAAAAATCTCAGAGGTAAGGTAAAAATGTAATTTCTTAAATCTCGGTCAAAAACAGCAGTTTTCCCAAAAATGATATGAATATGAATCGTCTCCTTGGACGTTAGATATATTACAGCCCTCTAGTCACTGATGTCTTCAAGTTTAATTAAATGTAATTTGAGCATTTTAATTCCAATTTGAGACCATTAAGATTAAATAAGGAACATGAATAATAAATGATTAAAACTAATTACATTTTCTGCAGGTATTTTTAGCTTTGCCTCAATATATTATACAGTTAAATTTAGATTTAACAACTTAAATTGGACTGTTTTGTTCCTGCCTTGAGTATTTAAACCAAATAAAAGGAACATTCTAAAGGAACTTTTGAATATGAAAACCTTCTAGCAGGTTTCTCAATGTTCAATAAGCCCACATTCATAGAAAAAATTTAGGTTAGAACGATACATCAGACCAATAAAAGGTTCACGTTTTCATTTCCTGCAAGCATAAAATGTAGGTACAGACAACAATAACCAACAGAGATAATGGCTAGAAACAGTCTGTGGGTAGTTATCATATATTTTTATCAATAAATATGCAACTGAAACTTTTCAGTTTAAAATGTGTTATGTGTTGAGTGTTTAAAAGTAAAGCAGCTTAACATCTGTTTCTCATCATCCTGCCTACTTTGGGCCGACAGAAACACTCCTAGCTGTTTAGATCTGTCTGTTTAACCACCAAGACAGTTAAAACAGAAAGATCTTGACATCTAAGTTTGGAAATAAAACAAATAGACCCAGCAGGTGAGAAAACTGCCTCCAAGGTGGTATAAGGACTGTGAAACAAGTCCAAATACTTCAGTGGTGTTCACTTGGGTCAGGCTTGCACGCTGCTAATTCCGATAGGCTGCAGTGTTTTACACAAACTGCAAGTATTATTCTGGCTGTGACCGTTTAAACGGGAGGTTCAACAACAACGAACTGTAAAGCGGATCTGAAGCAGCAGCTTAGATCAGCTATTGAGAGAAAAGAAGAACATCCACGCCGGTAATTCAAAGTGTGATCTCCACAAAAAAGACATGCACGCACACAAAAATACATTTTCCTCTTATCCGCTGTATATTTCTCAGTGCCAGAAGAGAACGGCATATGGCGAATGCATTTATTCTGAGCAAATCACAGCTGAAAATAAGCAACAGACCAGGAGTAATACTGTGCCGGAGAGCTTATAAATTACAGATTCAAGTAGATTTTACTTTGCTCTAGGCCAGGTGAGCATGATAGGCAAAGGAATCAAATCCCTCATTTGTCTTGTTTTTCGGGTTATGAAGTAAAACCCAGCCAGAAACAAAATTTACATAACGCCTTTTAATGACTGCAGACAGCTGAGCTGCCCTTGCAGTGCAGATTAATGTCGGAGCGTGCGGGGAAATGTCTGCGTCAGGACCGGAGCTGATGATGATCAGATATTGAGCCGATGATACTGGTTTATTGGACATACATCTATTCAGTCAAATAAGGGGGAGTGGAATCAATTAAACCATGAGAAGCACTAGATGTATTTACAGTGTATGATCTGAGAACAAGTGACAAGGACAGATTAAGAATAACTTTAGAGGGAGGGTGTGACGCTTTAGATAGCCAACCATTGGCTGTTAGCTAAACTACGGTCAGAAAATACAGTTGGGAGAGACAAATTTGACATAGTTGGACATTGTCAGAGTAGGAATACTGGATATCTTGGACAAGAATCTTGGACCAGAGATGTTTCATGGGTGTAGAGAGAAACGTGCAGTGGCTTAATCTCAGGGGTGTGAAGAAATAGAGGTAGACGGTATGTTTGAAGAAATGGAAGAAAGCAAACGACAAAACAAGTTCATTGAACTCAGCTACCATGTTGAGCATGCATCAGTGACTGAAACAACTTTAAACATCGGCAAAATTAATTGACCTACTCATCCATCCATCTGTGCATGATCGAGTCCAGAATAGTAACTGAATCAGAGCTGCACTTCAGCCAAGGGAAGCTCCACAAATCCATCTCAGCCAACCAAGCAGATACATATAGATAGATCCTTAAGAGAGTTGTGGGTCTACCTCAGGAATTTTTCCTAATAGGAGATGATGGAATCAACTCATTGGATCTCTTTTTTTAACTATTGGGGAGTACAAGCTCTACTAGAAGCTCATATTTAAAACAGAAGCATTTAGTAACCCCCCCCCCCCAAAAGAGGAACTTGTCATGTTCTTGGTGTCATCAAAAGGAGAGAACCTGAGCATAGACGGATGGAAATGAATCCTGTAGCTGAGTTTGTAAAGCACGGTCAGAGTGGCAGAGCAGAGTCTCTAAATATGTAACTGTAGAAAGACATTTGGTCAGTGGTTGTTAAACTAAATACAACCAAACGTCTTCGCAAAGAAATTTTCTTTCCTTGTTTAAAGAAAAACTTCATCAGGTTGTGGAGGTACAATTTCATCCAGACGAAAAAAGGAAACAAAGAATATGCCAACCTGGCAACATGTAGTCCGTATTCTGCCAGAGCGTGGTTGGCAGGGTGCGAGGAAGGTAATTGAAACATATGGACTTAATGAAGATTTATGGATGTAAAAGAGATTTTATGAAGCAGATGCTTTTCATATGTTTCCACCAAGATGGTGAGAGACCAAAACAAAAAAGGTAATGTATATAAAACACGATATACATAGGATTGCTTTAAAAGATTTAGTTTTAAATTACCACCCCGGAAGTCTACAGAATGGGACACTTAAAAAAATCATCCTCATAAATCAGACAAATAATCTGAATAAAAATGTACATTTATCCTTTAAAGTCAGAGGCCATACGTAGGTTACGGGTAAACTAGGGAATATATTTTCATAGCCACTTGTGATGCTAACATTTTTCACTCCATAAGCAGGAAAAAGAAGGTATAAGCAACCAAAAAAAATGGTGTCACCCCGGCATTTTCTAAATGAATAGATACAATTACATATTTGGAGTCTTTTCTATTAGCGCTCTATAGTTTTATACAAAATAAAGAAATAATCAATCTGAAATCAAATACATAAAATATGAATAAATATTTTACGACTCTTATACAAATAACGGAGCAAACGAGGTCGTTTACTAACTCTTCCTAGCTCCTTAGTGAAATAGCTCAGATCTATACCCAGAGGTGTTTGATGTTCACAGTTTTGTTGGTGAAGTGGAGAAAAGCATCTCTGTGGTTGAAGAGAACTCTCAAGGCTACATGATTTACATCCAACGTGTTTTAGGTCTGAGCAAAAAATCAGGGGGAAAAAACAACAAAAGCTTCAGCTTAGATAAATCAAACTACTGCTACTTAATCGATGTGTCCTTGCATGTTATGTCTACTAATTTAAATCTCAGGAAAACAAATATAATTAGCATCACAACTGTCCACCAAAAAAAAGTTAGAGTGCCTTTGGAGTATGTAAGAAGTAGCCATTTGAGCATTTGGTTTTCCATCTGTCAGTCCAGACAAACATGTGTCCCGCTGACCAGAAGGCTTCTCGATCAATGACACAGATGTGCGACATAACCGCACTAGATTATGGGAACAACTGTCTAAAGCTGGGTTATCTGACTTGTAAAGGCAGTGAAGACTCGCACATTCTTTTGGGGGCAACTGCTGTTTTAACACGATGATGCCCTCTATTCAGTAATCTCTGCAAGGATATGATGCTCCAGCAGATGTCCAGCTTGTTGTTGATCTGGCAGCCCTGGGCATGCTGCTGCTCCTCCTCCAGCTGTTTGGGGCTACTGAAGGAAGCCGTCTCCTGGTCCGGCTGAGGGACACTCTCCAAGTCAACCTTGTCAACCTGGATGGCCATCCTGTAACAGCAAGTTAGGGAAAATTTGAGAACTCATAACATTTCAAAGCCCACCTATTAATGCTTGTTCCAGTTTATAGATCAAAACAGGAATGTGCTGCAATTTCCAACTCTAGAGCTAAACATTAATTTTATAAGATTATGTCAATTAAAAATGAACCGTAAAAACATCAAAAACACTTTAGTTACAATAATATAAAACCATTTATTGATTAAATGAGGAATTTAAATACTGTGCTGCTCCAGGAGGCGTGAATCCTGCAAGTCAATCTGCTGGGTTTTCCATTTTTAAACTGATTTCTATAACATATATCAATGTATTTATGATTGAAATTGAAATTATTTTTCTTTTAAATGGCCTCAGGACATCATATTGTATTTTTGGCGCTACATACATAAACTGAATTGAATTGAAATTGTATACATAAAGCAATGTGTATTGAAATTTAGAGTAATACAACGTCTCACTGCATTTGGAGAGTGTTAATTAACTTTTTGTTGTCCCTATACTGTTTTTTTAGTATACTGATTAATAAGATAACCATCCCAGGGTCTGAAATAGCAGTGACACACTCGGGCTCGGAATACCTGATGTATGGAGTATTTGAGGTCCGACAAAAGGAATCCTAGTCCGATAGATGTTTCTTTCTAATTCTACACTCAAAACCAAACACAGGAAACAGATGTCGGATGATTTATTTTCTCATTAAAGCGGATCCTCATTGTAAAGTCCAGCTTCTATTAGTGAACATGTTGCCTCAGTGTTGAAATCGTCAGTCCCTAATACTCCTAACTCAAGCAACTTAACGGAGTACAGAACTTAACAGATGAACAATATAATAATAAGGACGTAGGAAAGCGACAACACAGAAAATACGTTTACAAATGACCAACACTAGAAAAACTAATAGTAACCTTCCACTCCTCTCCGCTGGATGCCTTGTGTGCTGAGACAAGTCATAAATTATTCAGCTGGTCTGAACAAACAGCTCTAGGTTGGAGACTGCGCTTTTAAACTGCTGGTGTTGCTCGGTTATATATTAACAAACGCCAGACAGTTGTTAGCCTGTTCTTTTCCTGAGGTTACATCAACTCTCACCACGCCGAGGTTTCGCTCAAGTATGCTCATTAAAATGACCCACAGGACGACATCTCATTACCCCACAGCATGTGGCTCCTTCATTCAAGGATGCTGTTATTAATTGGACCTGCTGTTTTGGGGATTATCTTTGCAGGACATATGATCAACCAAGACGGTTAGATTGCTCTAGTACTGTTGATGAGACGTTCAACCAATGCTATACTATGTATAGGCGATTGATGGATGGATCATCTAACTATTCATCATAATCATGACAGCTGAGGGGTTAACTAAGTTATACTGCTCATCCAGACTAAGCTAAATGATCTGCTGTATAAAATTGAATTTCGGCAATCACGTGAACGTTTTTTTATCGCCCTTACACATGCCACTCACCCTAATCCCCCAAAGTACCGAGCCTAACCTCAGAAGGGCAGTGTGTGAAAGATGAGTTCATCATCTGGCCACCAGATTTCCGACTGGTGAGAGATAATTGAAAGCAAAACCAGTCCATAGGGAATACAAACCCTCAGAACATGCAAGATACTGTCAATCGATCTTATGCTGTCACGTAGAGTCATGCGGACAAATTGCACATCCTACATCTGCAACAGAACATGTAGTTTAGATAAACACTACCGTCCGAGGTAAATACATTTTAAAATTACATTAGAAGAATGTCACAACATCTCAATTTTTCCAAGCTCCTCAAACACTCAGTCGGATGAGCTACTGACAGTTGAAGTCAAGGTGAACATCATGGTTGGACCAAAAGAGCCGCTTGAGGCATTCAGAAAAGAGTGCAAAATACAGAGAAATTAAAGGTTTACAAGCAAAGTCGATTCAAAGAAACAATTATCCAAGCAATTCAGCTGAAATAGAGACTGCAACCTGGTAAAAGACGTCCACACAGGCCTTCAACAGGGGTCTTGCTACTGTTAATAAGTAAGTGGACGCCTCTAACAAAAGAAAGACATGAAAAATGCTAACAACTATGGGAGGTTGGGAAGGAACAACTATTTTAATTAAGAAGGGGGAAAAAAGAATATCATAGTTGGGTAAGCGATGACTTGTGCATTGTTGTTTTTCTTTCTGCACAAATGTCTAAAATTAAATCCTTAAGGACCCCAGAAGAGAGGACTAAATTCAAGATCTTCAGAAAACGACCTTCAACAACTGTAAAGCGTGGACCCTTCTATGGTTCGGGTTCGCTGTGCTGCAGCAGGACCTCACCTGCTAACGAGACAAGCTGAACACTGAAGCAAAACAAAACATCTACATCGCAAGAATGGAGCCAAGAACAGAATGTTAATTAGTTACAAGATCCTGAGGGGCGTCGTCCCATATCTCGATTTTGTTAGGATGCTGTGAGGTGATCAATTTACAATAAACTCATCAAATGAATAAACCAACAAATTAGGCCTGGGCGATAGACTGAGAATTTATTTTGATGACCAACGTCAATTTTAGCATGATGGTGAATTCTGTGTTTTAATAAAACAGAAAACATTTTGTTTCTTTTTTTATTTGTTTGTTTCTTTTTTGATTGTGTGTGCTGATAGGTCCACTTATTCAGTCTGATCAAGCATTTTGCAGATGTGGAATTAAGCACACGTTAACTCTACATTAGCTTTGTGTTAGCCGCCTTAGCTAACTACGGTGTTGAGTAGCGAGTCTCCCAGTCTCCTAGCAGAGCCGGTGCTGAAGGGGCTAGAGGCCAGGGTAGCACCAAACCCCCCTACATTCTCTCTCTCTCTTAGGATCGGTCTGCTTTTAAGTAGCTCGCAAGCTTAAAGAGTGTTGGCACCCCTGATTTATAATATTTGTTTCAAAAAAGTTAAAGATTGTCTACCTTTCACATGGCAGCGATTATTTTCAATTATTTTCTGTTTTTGCATTGACATTTTTAAATTTTAATTATCACTTTGTTTACAAGCCACACTACCTCCTTTTAATGTGGCATAATTTATATTGTGTACAAGAGACATAACCTCTACAAACGTATTATGGTGAGTGTTTATATTTGAA
Source organism: Orestias chungarensis (assembly GCA_032876305.1). Lineage (NCBI taxonomy): Eukaryota > Metazoa > Chordata > Actinopteri > Cyprinodontiformes > Cyprinodontidae > Orestias > Orestias chungarensis. The sequence continues at coordinate 987,366 of JAVLVB010000132.1, read as the reverse complement.
GTTGAATAGTTTCAAGCGGTTTTTATATGTTTACATTGCATTGAAAGTAATGTGTGACATCTGGTAAATAAATCAATGCAAAGCAGTCTGCATTTCCTGCAATTATTTTCAGATGACATAGATATACAGTGTTCTGTTGAGAAGGCCACTGTGTTTCATTGTAATCAAGGTAAAACTACCCGATTTATCTTGAAGACTTAGAGAACAGGTTCCCAAAATCGCAACATTTGCTTGGCGAGTTGTTTTAAGCCAAATCACAGCTTTATCAGAAAGCTTGCAGATCAATTCCTATTTGAGAGATAAGGAATAATTTGCAATGTATCCAGCATTGATTTCTCATTCAATGCCTAGAGCTCAGTTTAGATGGTACAGGATCTCCCTTGGATATGATTGGATACTCTGGCTTGTCTTTTGTGTGTCTTTGTGGAACTAACTAATTAGCAAATAACTTCTATACTGAACGGATTCATTTATTTAGGCTAAATTGTGAACGCTTGTCAGGTTTTGTTCCCTTGGCTCGACAAGAACCCCTTAATCACAATACCTTCTTCAAGAAATACATCATCCTGCTGGATCGAGACCCCACCTGGCGCATTTACAGTTCTGCAAATCTTTAATGAAATTACACAAGGAAGAAAAAAAAAAAAAATCCAGACATGCATACATCAAAGCGACGAGGAGGAGGAAAGGCAACGCAATTAGCATTTCACAGCCTTTACAACAAAGCCGCAACACAAATTAAATAACAATTAAGACTTCAAAACATGCAGCAGACTTTAAAAAAAAAAAACTCTGCTTCTTGCTTTTCCTTCACTTAATGCATCCGCCTTTGAAGATTAGTGGCACTAGGCTTATGTCACTGACTGAAGTCCCATCTTCAAATAGGCGCTGCATTTCACTTAGTCTTCTTCAAAAGCCCACATTACACACCAAGCCTAAAAATACCATGTTGCAACAATGCAAACAGCCTGTGGATGCAGTCTGGGCTTAAAGCCGCTTGTCTTCAGTGAAAGTAATTGCTAAAAAGGCAGACGGTAACATTTACACTTTAAATGGCAGTATTAGAGACGGCGATACCAACAATATTGTTTCTCTGTGTTAACATGTATCTCCTTTTTTTAATGGTTTCAATCAAAACTGTGTACACTAAATGTTTACTTTGACTTAACGCATTGCAAACTACAATCATGCTTAAAAACAAAACATAAAAAGGTAAAAAAGATGAAGCCTTTCAGAGAAAAGCTTTTCGCATGAGTTCATCAGTGTGAAAACTATAGCACGCTTTTTAATGTGACATGGCTTTGATAGTGAAGCTTTGACCGAACATTCCCTGTCAGATCTTCTTGTTATCTTAACACCTTATTCCAAAAAGGCTTAAATTATTTGATGCCTGTCAATTGTTTTTAATTTATTTATAATAAACGTTGAAAAGATAGGGTTCTATATGTACACAAGTGTTGGAGCTTTTACCAGTGTGGTTGTTTCCCATGAAATCTAAATAAAATTTAATTCCTGAATATTTAATTGAGTAACTGTAATGAATTCAGCTGAATGGGAAGGAATTCAAGGAATTATGGCATCATTATAAAGATTACTTAAGGCTACAATTGTCCCCGAAAATGTATCAACAAAACCTTTCGAGCAGAGGTGGATTTTTTATTTTTTTTGTAAAAATGAATAAATAAATGAAGCAACACTAAAGAAGTTTCAGCTTTGGTCGATTTTGGCGCCACTGTGGACAAAAGCGGTAGTGTTTTGCCTGAAGGAAGCGTGCATTTCCCATGAGGATCAGCCCAGCATCATAAAATTTGATATCCCGGTCGCCTGCAGACTACTTTCCAGTGTCTGTGTGAAGGATGAACAGCGATGAGGTGATGAATCATGTCACATGATGATGTTGAAAATCCGTAACGGGGGAAGTGACGTATGCCGTAAAGCAGTCAGCACATTTGGAGTTGTTTTCAGTGTTGCAGGGTTCCTGCCACCCTCCTCAAAGTTGCTTAGTGCCCCCTCGGGCCATAACAGAGGTGGCATTCAACGAGCTGTTAGTCGGTGTATGATAAGTTATGAAAATATTTTGTGAACGTTGCGATCAAAGAAGATTTGTGCAGTGTTAGGTGGAAAAACTTTTTTTTTTATAACTTGTGCAATGGAGCAGAGACACTCCAAATCTACTGTATCAGACATTGTTACGGGGTATTTCATTTTAACCCAACATCAATTTTTTACTTTATTTCATCTCTACCAATAAAATTGTTCTAGTAGTCTTTTGGTTTGCTTGGTTGAATATTTGCAAACCGAATTCATGCTGAGACAAAAGGCCTCATCTTGGAAATCGTTTTATATAGGCCATAAACTGTTTAGTCTGTTCCTCTCATGAACTCTATCAATTCAGCGTTGTACCTGTAGTCCAAAAGACGTTGCCCAGTGTGAACTTGGGTTGGCTTGGCTGGTCGTTCACTCTTTTTAAGATCGGCAGCTCTCTCAATTTTTTCCCCTCAGAGAATAATCTCTGATTGCCTTAAAACACTTCTTGGATTGATGGGAATATTTGTGTCATTCCTTCTAGTTATAGTGTCAGCACATGCTGCAGAGGAGCAAATGGCCAGAACTGTTGAACGATGTAGGGATTTTATTTTCCATACCAAATTGTGATGCTTTAGCTTAAGAGTTTGTTAGTTTATGAAATGGTTGTATGTTTGTTCTTATGCCATTTAGATTGAGAACGACCTGAAGTTAAATTAGATGGAACCAAGTACAGATATCCAGTTGTTTGTAGGTTCTCTATACATTAGACTGATGATGCGAAAGCACTCTAAAGTTAAGTATGCAAAACTATAGCGTTGGCTTTATTGAGAATGCCTGAGCTCCTCCATAATTTCATGAGAGTTACTTAACATGTTGGTTACATAACCGTAAATTGAAATGTCATTACTAATGCTCCTGAAGGTTAAAATAACTTAAATTGATTTTTTTATGAACTCCTTTAGCAAAGGTCTTCTGTTACATAAGAGTAATAAAAAAAACTAGATCAAATGTTTCGTGTAAAATAAACAAAATGGAATAATTATATTGGGAAAACTACAAATATGAGGTATCCAATGATTAACCAGTAAAACATGAAAACTGCAACTAAGGAAGGAAGTTGACTAATCTATTGTGCAAAGACGGCAACTGTTGCTGCTAGATAATAAAATTGGTGCTTCCTATCTAAATTCCTTAGAGATTAACTGTATATTTACCAAAATGGCTGTCATAAAGCAACAGGAAAATTAAGTGTATTATTATATGGCAAAATCAGGCAGCCTATGGTTTTAGTAAGTTTTAAGTAAGAATAATTTTCTGTAACCCTATTGGAAGCCCGTATGAAACCAAAAAGCTACCTTTAGATTATTCCTTCCTATAGCTCTCATCGTGTCCAACAACTCTATGAAGAACCTCAGATACGAGAGTCGCAAACACATTTAATTTCCCTTTGAGATTGAATTTAATTGCCCTAATTTAAATGAACATGCTCTGCTTCCATGTGTTCCACCTGATAATGTTCATGGGCGTCTAAACTAAGAGACTTTGAGAAGCATCGTAGATAAGATGTTTTAGAAAGTAAGCAAAAAGTAAAAATAAATAAATGACAAAAATAAACAGGAACTGTAATTTTCGACTGAAATGAAAATGCTTCCCAGCCTACGTGTGTTTATGGCTTTTTTCCTGCACGTTTTCCCTTGGCTTTGGAAGCACATCGCTTGTCTCAACATATTTTAGTCTGTGAATGTTTACACCATTCAAATATTTATTTATTTATTTTATATCTCGTCTATTTCTCTCACCAGTGCCTGGTGCCTCAGCATTTTGATGACTCAGAGTGAACTGGCCTCTTAGCGCCAAAAACGGCAGAGCAGAGGTGTGTTGTTGCTGAAAGCATGCGGGACACACCAAAGCATTGGGTTCATGCATGTTCTGTGATGTTCACAGTGTTTTTATTCTGTCTCATGAAAACCTTAGATCGGACCAAACGTCATTTCTGATACATCTAATTCCACTTTGATCGCATGTAAAGTGGAAAAAAAAGGTAACTACAAATTACACCAAGCTAATAGAAAAGCATGCAAACTGGTTGTTCTGCAAGCGGAAGATTGAGGTGCCTATTTTTGTTTTTTTATCCAATCGTTAAGTGCCCCGGGGCAAGACACTAAAACCACGATGTCACCACTCTTTACTATATACATGCTCCCTATTGGTAAAATCATCAGACAGCATGGTGTTAATTTCCACTGTTATGCTGATGATACACAACTGTATCTATCTATAAATCCTGATAAATCCAGTCAGTTTCGTAGATTACAGGCATGTCTAGGTAATATAAAAATGTGGATGACTTTAAACTTTCTGCTCTTGAATCTGAAAAGACAGAAGTTGTTATCTTTGGACCAGAACCTCTAAAGAAGAGGTTGCTTGGTCAGCCACTTGGGCTGGATGGAGTCGGGTCGGCGTCTGGTGACAATGAGGAGAGCCTTGGTGTTGTTTTTGATCAGGAAATGTCTTTCGGGTCCCATATAAAACAGGTCTGTAAGATTTGCTTCTTTCACCTAAGGAATATAGCACAAATTAGAAATATTCTCTCTAGGACAGATGCTGGAAAGCTAGTACATGCATTTGTTACTTCAATGCTGGACTATTGTAACTCGTTCTTAGCAGGAAGTTCACAAAATGCAATTAAAAGTCTACAGTTTGTCAAAAAAAAATGCTGCAGCAAGAGTTCTGATGAAACTTAAAAAGGGAGATCATATCTCCCCAATTTTAGCTTCCCTTCACTGGCTCCCTGTCAAACTTTGAATAGATTTTAAGATTCTTCTTTTGACATATAAAGCCCTCACTAATCAAGCTCCATCGTATATCAGAGATCTGATTACTCCTTATGTCCCTAACAGAGCACTTCACTCTCAGACTGCAGGTTTACTGGTGGTTCCTAGAATCTCTAAAAGCACAATGGGAAGCAGATCGTTTAGTTGTCAGGCTCTTCTCCTGTGTAACCAGCTTCAAGCTTTAGTCCATGAGGCAGACACCCTGTGTAGTTTCAAATCTAGGCTTAAAACGTTCCTGTTTGATAAAGTTTATAGTTAGGAAGAGGTAGAGAAGACAGCCTAATCCGGTTGGGGGAGGAACTCAGTCT